>PVKH010028120.1:0-12899 GCA_004027955.1 Chaetophractus vellerosus
GTCACCCAAATTGACCCTAAAACAGAAGGCCATGTATGCAGAACAAAAATTGCATCAAGGATGCTGAAAAGCACCAGTAATACTGCCTCTTTCAATGACCTTAAATAGAGGGTATTAAGGAAATCACAGTAGGTTTTATTAGATCATTATTTTTATTGTATAAAATTGAACAATTTAAGTAAATGAATAATCATTTTTGGACAACATAATATGAAAATTTATGACCGTAAAAACTTGATAGCCCTCCAGCAGTGCTTGTAGAAATTGCAATCTCTAACAAATGTCATAGTGGCTGGCAACTCGGTATAAAATTATAATGGCTGACTAAATTCTAGTATATTTCATAAAATATGCATTTTTATTACTTTCTCAGTTACAGGTAGTAAAGTATATATACTATGTTGTGTAGTGGGTTGCATTAGATCCACAGAAATATTGTATTTTCCTTAAAATTAAAAACAATGACAAGGAACTTTTAAAAACATTTACAAATTCAAGTGGTTCTCAGTAATTTAAGCAAAGGGGTGTTACTTTATTTATAGAAATGGTAATTATTTTCATATACTTATCACTTTAGGAATTCCATTTGTTGTGTGTGTGTGTGTGTGTGTGTGTGCACTTAGGAGTCAGACCAGAGGCTACTAATGAACACTTGATCTGAGACGTTCACTTGAATGTCGTTCACAAGAAAAGTCTTCCAGAGATGTATTTTAGTAAAATGGTTTAGAAAGAACCATAAATGCTGCTTTTGTATTTTCCCCAAATGTGTTTAACCATACAAAGAAATCCCTATCCATTTCTGCTGGGAAATTTTACAATAGTTAAGAACCAACCATCTATAAAGTCTCTATAAGAAAAAAATCCAAAAATACAGTTTCTATGACTGAGAAAGATTTCTAAAAGCAAAGGCAAAAATAATAAATTTCATATTTACTTACATTTTTCTCATTTGACTTTGTTAAAAATAAGAAAAATCTTTATTATATATTCACTGTTACTTTTTTCCCCTGATTCCACTCTTAAGGTACAAGTTTTAAAGTATTGATAGCTCCATTTGTTCTAATTTAATGTTCATAAATACTATGATATCTGTGCTTAAGACTCCTAAATCAGGCAAAGCAAGCAAACACTAAGAATATCCTGTATGCAAACCAAATACCATGAGGATTTTAGTTGGTTAGATTTTTTAACTAAATGTCCTTAAGAAAACTGGCTACAGCACAGCCAAAAAGTGTGTAAGTTCAAATTGCAAACTGATGAGAGATTTTTTTTAGGAATAAATAGAAAAATTCCACTTTCCACCTCCTAATCACATTCCATATGTTAGGGTTTCTTTTATTTTCACAAATTAATAGTTTGTCTCTGATCCAACTCTGTTGGGCAGCTATTTTTCTAAGAATAATCATATATATTTTTTTCTTGTCAATACTTATCAGTTCTATGAAGCATTTTCTGAGTTTGACTTGGGGCTACATCCCCTGAGACAATAGAACACGATGCATCTAGAGGACACAAGTATAGCATAATTTCTTCAAATTATTGAGGAAACACAGGCCCAGAGAAGTTAACTAAGTTGATAATACCCTCAGAGCTCATAATTGACACAGCAGAAATCTATTTGAGCCAAGAAATTAAAATTTGCTAATTGGATACTCATTCAGTGTGTGGAGAATGGGGTGTGCATGCACACACAAGTACATGTGTGTGAATGTTGAAATCATAAGTGTGATAGACTCTTGATTCCACTGAGGTAATCGAAATTAAAATTAAAGAGGTGTTAATTTCTATAAAGGACAGGGAATAAAAAGTTGTTTTTCTGCCCTCAGCTCTAATAGTTTTGCTCTGATTGTCTTTTCTTTTTCTTGACACACTTCTGATTAATGTTTTGATAGATATATTTTGAAAGATTTTAGAAGCTATAATTTAAAATTTAAAATGTGAAAGAAGTAGCTATGAAAATAATGCTCCACATTTTCCTTTATTTTTATTTTTATTTTTCACTTGTTGGCCTTACCTGTTAATCATTGTTTACTCTGAGCTATAGGGAAATAAACAAAGATTGCCTAGAAGTCAAGGTTTCAGGGGCATTTTTCATTTTATAAACTTCAAGAAGCTTTGCTAGGTGCTGTGAACCTGTAGGGGAAGCAGAGACATAAAAACTCTTAGTCAGAATTCAGAATTGATTTTGCTTCCCTTGTAAATCAAGAGCATTTTAGAGAAGTGTAGTGGTTTTATTGTTTGTTTGTATTGTTGGTGTTTTTCCTAAGGAACCCCATGTTCTTGTCCTTTTTTTTTCTTTTCTTGGTAAAGCAAATTGTAATTTAACTCCCAAAGGAAATCTTAGAAATATTGTTTGTAGCCTCTGTGTTCTATTTTTATATATAGATCCCTTGCTTACAAAAGACAAAGGACTTAGTATAGTCCAGTTTAACTATATTATATTCTCTCCACTAACAAATTGACTCTAAGTGAATTTTTTCATTGGTCTTTTTGTTATACTCTGTATTTCTAGCTAATTCCTGGCTATAAAACCCTCTATGTTTAAAAACCCCCAATGAAGAAAATATTTCCCTTCTGCAATCATAGAGGCTGATATTTTAAACATCATAATTGTCCATAAATTGTCAGTCTTGAAACAAGTTTTTGTTTTGAGATGTCAAATGGAATAAAAATGATGTTGTCTTGTAATGAAAAGATGGAAGGACTTTGATAACATCTGACCTTTTATCATCACTTATTTATAAAGTGCTTTCAAGGGAAAAAGAAATAGGGAAAATTCCTTTTAAAGAGAATAGTAACTTGCTGGCGAAGTCCATTTTCTCTTAGTATAAAGAGAGCTGAGAATAGTAAAAGGAAAAAGCCTAGAAGGTGTGATTGTAGAAATGACCATTGGCATAGGTAATAATTTATTCCATTGAAAAAAAAAGAAGATATTGTGGGCACATATGGCTGCAGGTTCTGATTCTTTCTACCTTCTGCTAACTGCTAACAATAATTAGGAAGTTTTAGAGGCAAACTGATCAAGGCCTAGAAGATCAGGCTCCTTCTTCAAGAGTCAATAGCGAAGGTCAGGATTAATTTGTTGCTTTAAAATGTGGAAATTACTCTCGGTGTTTGAGAGCAGTATGTGGCACCCCTTAACTATATGATAAAAAGGGCCTTGAATTTCACTGTACCTGTGTGACATAAAGGATATCTATTTGGAAGGATTTAATGGGCCTAGAATAGAGGGTAATAGAAACTGAATTGGAGTAATTTATGTTGTGCACCGAAGAAGATGGCTAGAAAAACTTCAAAAACAATCCCTCCTGCATGACTAAAACTGAATAGACATTTTAAAGCTATCCTCCTTTTATATTGAAACCAAACATCAATCTATTCATTCCAGAGTTTATATCTTTAAAGATTTTGATATGAGCAAAGTGGCATCAATACAGCCATATCAGTGGCTGGCCAGCTAAAGCATGGAAGCAAATACAATTCAGATAATAGACGGTTATTTCAGGTAACTTCTAGTTAAGCATTTGAGAAAGAATCTGAACTCATTGATCATGACTGTTATCAGAGAGACTGACTTTCCTCAGCCCTGAAAACAAGTCTTAGATTCCATATGGCAAATTTCCATGTTTTTTTTCCCCTTATTAGTAACAATCTAATACTCACTGACTTGGCTAAAAGGGACATTTTATGGCCTGAGATATGATAAAGAATATGTATACTTAATATTTATTTTAGAAATCTCTCATGCTCCAAAACATTAAAAGTAACATTGGCTAATGATTTTCATGGGATGTTTATGTTTGTGGGGCTAAATTTTAGGAACTCTGTTTCATTCAGTAGAGTGAGAAGCAGTCCACTAAAATGAAAGTTTATAAGTAAAATGGAAAGTTCAACTGAATCATGCAGTATTTTCCTACTTGTTAGACAGAAACCCATCTAAGCATTTACAGTCATCTTCAGCGATTGAAATATTAAAAATAAGGGCCTTTTTCCTCTTGTCTAAAATTCCATTGGAAAAGAAACCGAGTTATAGAGAAATTCCATAGCACTGAAGAAGAATAATTCATTCTGTGACTTCAAGTATCAGGATTAGGGTAGAGCAATGGAAACAGGGGAAAGACACTTTTGTAGAAGTATGTGTTTTTTTTAATTGTTTTTTGTTTGTTTCGTTGCCAAGTGTGTCAGTTCTAGCTTATTCCTTGGAACTGACTGACACAATTCAGCAAACATTTTTGATGTTCTGTACACATGAGAATCTTGGATGAGAACAAGAATCTTTTCTTGGAAATATCTAAGTGAACTCTGGCGAACAATATACTGTTTAGCTAAAAAGCACTTGACTGTTGCAATTTTGCAGGTATATCATCTTAGAATATAATTTTACCATAAATCATAACATCTAAAGTTAGACTCTCCTAGAGTGTAACAATTTTAATCAAAGTTTTATTGGCAACTTCCTTTAATAATTATTAGGAAATTATTTAACAGAAATATTGTAAATAGAAGAGGAATGACAGTAAGTTGTCTTCTGATGGTTAATTATTTATTTGGTTCCTACCTCCATAGCCCTTATGATCTTTATCCCCACTGGTATAAAGTAGACCCATACAAATTCATGAGGGCATTATTAGCAGACATAAATCAAATGAACTATTCTGTACTTTATATAAGTTTCAAGTTTATTCTTTTGACAACCGCATTTTATAATCACTACATCTCCATGTTATATTAGAATTTCAAGCGGCTCTCGAATCAATGGTGGCAAAATGTCCAGTGCGGAAATCGCATATCACCCCTTACTAGCTAAGTGAATTTAAACAAGGGACTTGAGCTTCTGCATCTTTAGGAGGAGACAAAAATCAAACTTTTCTTAGGAGTCAGGACCAGCCACATAATCTTCAGTGCTTAGTGAAAAATGAAAACACAGGGTTCCTTGTTCAAAAACCATTATGAATTTTCAAGATGGCAACAGAAGAGCATTAAATTAAGCATGGGAATTAACCTTGGGTTTCTGTGCAAGCCAGATTGGAATTGTTGTGAAGATTAAATAAATTTATGTGTAAAGTGTATGGACAACTTCTTGACACATATTACACACTCAAAAATAATGTTAATTGTTTTCTATGAAATATTTATTTGGGGGTACTCTAGAGTTACTATGCTTTTTGAGACAGAAAAACAACAATTTATGATAGTATAACTTTTACTCTGTTTTTGTTTTGAGATTTTAATAATATTATATGGAATAATAGAAGAGTGTCTCTAAAAAGCCTTGTGGTCAAATAAAGTTATTATTCACTCCCAGCTAAATACGCAGAATGAGAATCTTGGACTTGAATCTTGCAGCCTTGGTCTTGAATGTTCCTTGCTCTCTTTCTTTCTCTCCTGAAAAGAACACATTTTTTTTTTAAATGGAAGAAGACATGGCTGCCAAAAATTCATGATACTACTGCACTTGATTTTTCAAGAACAGAGAGGGACATTTTCAGTTTTTTAAAATTTTGCATTTTGGAAAAAGTTCAGGGAAAAGGGTCTCAGTCCACCCTGGGCTCCTAACTTATGGTTAGGCTGGAGATGAATGGCTGCAGAGTCCAGCCATGGTCATTGAGATCTGAAGCTATTTCTAGAGTAGGGAAACCACTGTGAAGGCAGACACTTTAAGTAAGCTCCAAAAAGAAATGATAACATTCTCAGAATTCAGGACGAATTTAAACTAACAGTTAACTTAAAAATTGGGGGGAAATATCAAAGCTTTAATATAAACTAACATAGCTTAAATGAAGGGTGGAGGTATAAATAGGAAAGTGCAGGTAAATCAGAGTCTATAGTAATTAAGATGGCAGGAATTTCAAAATTTCTTATTAGGAACATATTTTGGTTGGTGGATATCTCTAACTGCACCACTGTCATTCATTCTCCACCTTTGCTGTGCCTCAGAATCCCCTGGGGGAGATTAAAAAATAAAATTTACAGGGTTCGGAGATTCTGATTCAATTGATTTGGAACCTGGTTCCAGCAGTAGTATTGAAAAGAGTTCTCTGGTGAGTTTGCTGTGCAGCCAAGATTGAAAGCTATCAAACTTTTAAGTATTGAACTAAATTACTTCTTGTTTTTATACAATACTTTATACACGTGGATAATATATGAAATGCCAGTCATAAATTCAAAACATTTTTTCTCAGTTTTGACAGTAGAATGGGGTTGAGAGTATAAAGGTGACTAAGATGACTTGGATGATACAAATTTGAATTACATGATTGTTGCCTCCAAGGAACTCATAACCTACAGTTCAAATTGTAATTATAGGTCCCTTATAGCCAATCCATTTGGGGGGTTTTTGTTAAAATTTCAGATGCCTTGTACTTTCCCTGACCTACTGAATCAGCATTTCTGGGAGTGGACCCCAGAACCTGCATTTTACTGGGCTCCTCTCTTGAATGTATGTGCAGGAAAGTTTAAGAGCCATGCCCCAAGTGCTATATGCCTACTGCTCATGGTAATTCTGTGCAGAGTCAAACCTACCAGCCCAGACTGTAGTACCCTAATTGCTGTCACTGCTCACTTGATGACTGTCACTCATGTGTAACATAGTGCCTGGGAGGAATTAAAAAGCTGCTTTGATTTTATTTTTCCTTTTGCTTTACCAACAGCCACAACCATCATTTTAGTTATAGAAATTGTACAATTTTCTCTTGTCAGTTAAAGACAACTATTCATAGTCATATGGAGATTGCTGTTTTTACATACTCTTGTTCCTTTTGTAATATTTATAATAATTACATAATAATCTATATATTTTTCTCCTCTGTACTTAGATCCTATGGAAAAGACTAATAAAAACCTGTCATTGCTAGTTATTCTTTGCCCTTTTTCTGTTTTAACCTTGGGACTATTTATTTTTACTAGCTATCTTGCCACCTCGACTATGGAGTTTAATGATTCATGTTGCAATGGGCATGCAAACCTCATCACAAAATTTTGCTTTTTATCTAATTGCCATTAATCAAGATGAAAACAACGAGGCTGAAAGAGTTAAGGGGCATCTAATTTTAATTGCAAACAGGAATGTAGGTCACCCATTTCATGATAAGTAGAAAAATATCAAAAGCATATATCCTTCCAATAGTCACACAGAAATATACTGAATTGATTTACCATTTGTTTTAGTTTCAAGAACATGTTTTTCAGGGGTACATATGGCTTCAAATCACCACACTCTACTCTCTGGACTCCAAAAAGAACATGTTCTTTCCATAGGAAAGACCTTAGCTTCAATGGTTCTGTCTTTGAAATGATTTGCCCTTCAATCCATCCCTTTTCTGTCCCTGTTAGTCCAGACTGACAGTAGTTCTGTTCATACAGATATTGTAAAAAACTTATCGTTTTGCATGTAGCACCTGGGATTCCAATCTATCTGACAGTAAGACTTTCCGCAGATCCTTTATGGACAACTGCATCTCCAGTCTTGACGCCCTGAAATGGCTGACTGGATCCATGTTTACTTAAACCCTCACATGGAGCACTATTCCCTAGGGACTTGCTTTCCGGAAGGTCAAAATTTTCAACCATCAATTTCTGGTTTCTTTTTGACTGGGAGTTCAATTGTCAGCTTATCCCTGTCCTCTCACATTTTACCACAAGCTTCAAGGAGAAATCAGGCTGAACTTTCCACACTTGACTTAAAAATCTCAGCTAAAAATCAAAGCTTATTGCTTTCAAATTCTGCCTTCCACCTGACATCAGAACTCAATTTTGCCAATTCTCTGCTACTTTGAAACAAAGATTGTCTTTTTTTCCAGTTTCCAACACATCCTTTTCTTCTAAGACCTTAACAGAATTACCTTTAGCATTCATATTTCTACAATCTCTTCCAAACAATCTAGGCCTTTTCTATCAAGCACTGCACAATTCTTCCAGCTGCTATTCATTATCCAATTCCAAAGCCCTTTCCACAATTTTGGTATTTGCAATAGTAGCACACCACTCTTCTGGTACTAAAATCTGTTTTAGTTCCCTAGGCTGCTCAAAACAGATCCCATGAAAGGGGTTCAGCTTAAACAATAGGAATTTACTCACGGTTTTGAGGCTGAGAAATTTTCCAAATAAAGCATCACCGGTGATGCTTAGTTCTTGAGGACCAGCTCCCAGCCATCCTTGGCTCCTCTGCCACATGGCAAGGTACATGACGACATCTGATGGTCTCTCCCTTCTCTTCCCGGTTTCATTGTTTTCAGCTTCTTGCTTCCATGAGTTTCTTTTCTCTCTGTATTCATTCTTTTTATGAAGGACTCCAGTAATAGGATTAAGTCCTATTACTGGATGATGTGGGTCACTAGCCACATCAAAAGATCCTAACTTACAATGGATTTACACCCACAGGAATGGTTAGATTTAAGAATATACTTTTATGGGGTCCATAGAGCTTCCAGCCACCATATCGTCTCTTAAATTAAGTGGATACATACATTTTACATATTTTATAAGATGAAGTTGTTCATTCAGAAAAAAAGAACCATTTTATCCTAGCCATTTGTGAGCTACAAGTAATCATAGTTAAAAGGTTGGGGGGACCATAAAAACATGATTTCCTGCCATCTCTTATTTCTCATGGAGATATGTTTGTTAACTAAAAGCAAGAATATAGTGGGAATTGTGTATTTCAATTTTCTATTTATTTGACATAACATTCTATGCTTTAGC
The DNA here is from genome assembly GCA_004027955.1 of Chaetophractus vellerosus. Lineage (NCBI taxonomy): Eukaryota > Metazoa > Chordata > Mammalia > Cingulata > Chlamyphoridae > Chaetophractus > Chaetophractus vellerosus. Next base: position 8,701 of record PVKH010028120.1, read on the forward strand.
CTTTTTCCTATAATTACTTGAATTTTATTCCACGTGTGTCCTTTTTTGACAGTCATGTTTCTTTAGTTCAATAAATGTTATCAAGCATTCCTTGGCTGTTCTTATTGCATCAACCTTAATTAACTTTTGATTACTATTAATTTCACAGTATTTTTCCTTTAATAAGTTGCATCGAAATGCTTTCATTTCAGTTGCAACAAGTTTAATTAGTTTTTTAGGCTTGTTTCTGTTTTCCCTTCTATTTTTGAGAAAAAAAAATTAACACCCACTTCCTTTGTTTCTATGATACCCATGACTTACAACTTGATGTTCACTAGAAGTCCTCACCTAGGACTACAATACTAAATAGTGTTAATTTGTAGTCTTTTCATTTCTATCAGGAAGGTTTCCACGTTCTTACATATTTACAATTGTTTCTGATGATATAAAGCATAGAATAATTTGATTCTTAAGTTTTAAAAGGCAGTATGCTGAACACTTGTCATGTCCTAAAAATGCCCTACATTCCCTCTATTCTCTTCTTCCCTACCCCTCCCCTCGGAACCTATGGTAATCACTAAGTTTCAATTTTTGTAGAATAAGATTCATAGTTACTTGCAATAATATTGATGGCTTGAAATATTGGTCTGTTCTCTTTTATTAGGAACTGCCTATGTTCTCAACGGATTCTTGTCCCTCTAATTGAGAACATAGCAGGACTGCCCAGGATGGGAGTTTAATATTTTCCTGTTTATTGTGTGGGTCTCACTGATATAACACACTATGGCAAGATAAACACTCAGATATTCCATAGAAGCAAGCCCAAGGTGCACCTTATCCCTTCTACCCCCCCACACTCAACACCTTACACCAGTAAACCTTCCCTGCCATATTTGCCAAAAAAAAAAACATTTCCAACATTATATGTTTTGGCGCCTCAAAGAGTGAGGCTCCTGTGGGCTCTAGAGATATCCAGAAACTGTGAGCAGGGCAGACAGCTTAGGAGTTCAGCACCCTGTCTGTGGGCCTTACTTTGGAGTTTATGCTCCCCAATGTAACAGAGCTAGACTCATTTATAGGTTCTTTACACCTGGCTCTTCTGCCAATTTTATTTGAACCTATAATTAGTGCTACGCTTGATAAATATATGTCCCAGAGAAAAATCTTTCATCTGTTCATGTGCCAATGGAGCCCTGAATTTCAGCACAGTTGCAACACCTACTCTCCAGTTCATTGGACACACTCAGGACAACTAACAAGAAGATGATGGTGGACCATACCTATCCCAAAGAACAGAGAGTGTCTGCAACTGCCAGCAATATAGCTCCATCCAAACGCCCCATGGAATCTAAGCCCCCTCTCAATTAGCAGCAGAGTGGGAATCACCATCCCCAAATCCTCAAGATTGGGGAATGAACAATGGACTAAAGTAGACATTATTATTTTACTATACACTTATTATTATTCTAGCAATGCAAGAACTCTTATCATTTATGTAAAGGCAGTGGTCACCAGAGGTTCTGAGGGATGGGAGAGGGAAGAATAGGTGTAATACAGAGGCATTTTGGGGACATTGGATTTGTCTTGCATGACATTGCAGTGATGGATACAGACCATTGTATATTTTGTCATAACTTACAAAATTGTGCAGGACAGAGCGCAGACTTTGGTGTGAACTGTAGTCCATGGTTGGTGGCAACACTTCAGTGTGGGTTCATCAATTGTGACAGATGTACCACAGTAATGAAGGATGTTATTGGGGTGGGAGGCGGGAACATGGGAATCCCTTATATTTTTCATGTAGCACTTATGTAATCTAAAGCTTCTTTAAAAATAAAAAAAACATGAATTTTTTTAAAAAAGCACTATGGCTTAGGATTCTAATTGGTCCATCATTTCAGTTAAGGAAATTGATTAACAGTCCATTAATTAAATGATAAGATGAAAAATAGTTCTATATTTCTATTCAGAAATGAATTATACATTTTATAATGGTGAAACAAACTGTTGCTTATAATATCCCTTATGATAAAATGTTACCCAAGCCATTTTTTTGTATAGCTACATAACAATGAATGATAATTTTATTTTTAGCATGCAGGATATATTTATTGGTTTTTACTTATATGTATAAAACATAGTAAGTATATTATAGGTATCATACATATCATTAACTCTTTGGTATTTATTTGTGTGACTAGAACTATGAACTGGGGTACATATACAAGAGGATTTAAACCTTTTAATTTAAAAAATCTACACTTACTTCCCCCCCCCCAAAAAAAAGAGCAAAAGAGCGTATAGTACATATTGCTGATGAATTTTAACTGTTTTTATATTCCAAGGATTCTAAATTGGTTTGTAAATATAATAGAAAGTTTGGGATTCAGTACCAGAATAGTAAGTGCCCAATTAGAGAATTGATTAAATTTATTAAATGTTAATATCTATGTTATATTCACTTGATACATGAAACTTTTCAGAGAAAAAATTGCCAAATGCAAAACTAAAAATTGAGCATTACAAGTAATGGTATTCATCTGGTGCACATTTAAAAGAAAAGAAGCATGTATGCAGTAGAAAATAAGGGGGCAATGTAAAAGAAAGAAGATATAGAAAATAGAGGGACCACAGATCCAGTACCAGACAAATTTAGTATATCTTGCTTAGAAAATATGATCCCTAGCATTTGAAGGACCTTAATGCTCATGTAGGTCCATCCCATCATCCTTCAGATGTTATCTTCATTTTCATGTGATTCTTTACAAATGCGTATCCAATCTTGTTTGACTATCCCCATTACAGGAAACTTTCTAATTGCTAATGTAGTTTCAGCTTGTCCTGACATATAACTTCTAAATTAAAATATGACAGCTTATCACACTTGAGTCCAAAGTCTACCCAATTAATCCATATTGGTGGTAGTGGGGGTGGGAGATATATCTGGCTTTAGTGCATGTTGCATAAATAATAATCAGAATACTATATTTGTTTATGTTAGCAGGCCTTATTCATAACTATACATCTATAAAGATAAAATATAGCTATAGAGACACACGCATATATATTTTACTTGATACATATTTAAGTATAGAATCATAGAATCTGTTACATTTTTCTCTGATTGCTTTTGAAATGACTTCGGTCTCACTAATTTCATTGATACACTTTTGTTTTAAGAAGCCTTTATTAAATTGTTAAAGATTTCTTAGGGCGTGTGGTTTGTAAAATCATAGTTTCTATTTTGTAACTAGTTTTAATTTATGTTTATTTTTCTATAATCAACCCCTCTATCATGTACACATTACTGCTTTGCTATGCCTTTTACATGGCTTTTTTATTTAATTGCTTTAATGCATATATTTCAAATCCTGCAGCTGCTGCAGAGGTTAAAAAAGTCTACCAAGAAAATATTCATGATGAACCATCATGATTAGTGCCTCTGTGCATTGCTTCAGAGAAAAACAAATTAGCACTAGAAGGAAAACCTGTTCTGGGAAATCCCACACTGCTGGTTTAATGACCTATCACACAAGAGGATTGAATAGAATAGATCCATTGTGACTTCCCAAATGCTAACGGTGGCAGCCTCTGGAGATAAGGAAAAAACAGCTAAAATGATAGAGAAAATATAATGTTCTGCTTGAATGCAAGTTATATTTACCTGCTTTCCCTGACCCTCTTTCAGGAAATGTTTCCCTTTCAGATCAAGACACCTGCTATTTTTTGCCAAAGCTTGATGGCTTAAAAGTAGACTTGGATCAATTACATTGATCTTCTTGGGTCAAATCACTTCCTGTGTATGGTAGTTGAATTAATCTGAAATCTAAATTTCTTTCATAAGCTGTCACATAGCCTAGGTACCACTACATGTCTTCTTGGCAAGGAGGGAAGCAGTGACTCTATAACTCCTTCCTTTCCCACAAACCCTGCTGAGGAACTGAGGATAAACAGAGGATGTCACATGTGCTTTAATTAAACCTCTCCTGTTTATTGAACCCGGCCTTATGCTTCCTTTCAGTTATTATGATTTTGTCCTTCAGTGTTAACTCTTAGCTGAAGGCAGGAATATGATTCACAAATGATTATTGGTTTATTCATTAGGTATCAGATTCATAAATCATTAGACACTGTTGTGCCCGATTTCAGATCCCCAACGCACGGATGAGACCACATCGACAATGCAATGGCAAAAAGGGAGATTTATTACTAGCTTAAGC
>PVKH010028121.1:0-12900 GCA_004027955.1 Chaetophractus vellerosus
GTAGAGAATATTTGCTTAGTTTGCATGGAAATGGTTTGCAAAGTGAAATGTAAAAATCTTGGCTGGTGCCACAAAAACTGGACAGATTGAGAAATGCTTCAGAAAAGCATGAAGAGTAGAGGAGTGGGTGGAGAGAAAAAGAGAGAAAGGGAGAAGGAGAGAAAAGCTTAGACATTTGTGTTGTTAGAGTAAGAAAAAGGGATTTTAGGAGGGAGTTTAATAGAAGATAAAACAGCAAAGTCCCTTTGCCAAGAGTGTTTCCTCATTTGGCCACAATTTTTTATTTATTGCCTGTGCCCTTTATGATTCCTCTTGAAAACCATGAATCAAGTGTTTTTATTATGGGATGGGTGGTTAAGAGGGTAGGCTCGGGGGAGAGAATGTGGGTCACTTACAGGGTGACCTTGGACAAGCTACTTCACCTCTGTCAGTGTTGGTTCCCTCACCTGGAAAATGGGGTCTACAGTAAATTTGCTGCAGGCTTCTGTGAGGAGTGAAGGAGGAGATGCGTATCAGCCTCTTGCAGTGGCTCTTTCTGGGTAAGCTCCACGCACACTGACTACCATGAGCACCTCTTGCTCTTCTATTCTCTCATTCTGGGCCACACCCACTTCTCATGACCCTTGAGACAGTAGACAGTGGCCTATTTGTTGCCCCAAATTATGCGGGATTTCATCTTAGGTTCCTTGGGTGTCTGATCACATGTCACATATCAGAGAGTTCCTCCTGAGCACTAATCTAAAAGACCCCCCTCTACCACTCGGGGTCACTCTTTGCCTCTCACCCTTATTTACCTTTCTCCATAGCGTTTTTCACTACTGGTCATGTTATGTATGTATTTGTTTTTTATCGGCACCCTTTTCCTCCCTCACTTCTAAAACTGTAAGTTTCACGAGGGTGAGTACACATTTTTTTCACATTTCAATATCTCTGAAATTAAAGTGGCTTTTACTCCTGCTAAAGGCCAAGCACCATTGTGACTTAGAGATGATTGCCCTTCATGAGCACATCAAAACTTGCAAAAGGTCATTGACAGCTTGGAAGCAAATTCTGAGACAACAAAGGAACATCTTGGGAGGAATTCTGCAATTCTGAAAAGTACTCACAGAGGATAATCCTGTGCAGGAAAAAATTCAATAACTCTGGGTTCAAATGTAATTTTGAAAAGTCAGATTTTGTGAAGAAATTATTGTAGGAGAAACTTAACCAATGAATTTCACTTCCTCATTCCATTTCATGTATGTGCAAGAGTAAGTGATATTGGATAAAAATCTATTTCTTATAACTATAAAAGTGACCTTTCAATAAGTATAACAAAGCATTATATCATTTAATTGGTAGCTTTTTCTTTTGCTGGATATACATAAATTACTGGTATGGTTTACAATAAAATTCATTATGTGGGTTGCCGTGGAAAACTATAGGAAGTAAATTGGAGACTATCACAATGTTATTCTTAAAATATTTAGAGAGTATTTACCCTTCACACCTGGCTCCTACGATAGGGTGGTTGTAATGTGACCAGTAAAAATCTCCCGAGACTACTCCAACCTACTAGGTTTAGCTCCAGGTTTCTCCAGGATCATCAGGCTCGCAAAGGCAAAAGGGATTGTGTCTTAATTTGCTAGCCTGCTGTGACATATCACATAATGGTTTGGCTTAAACAACAGGAATATATTGGCTCATGGTTTCAGAGCCTAGAGGTCATTGGCAAGACGTTGGCAAGACCATACCTTCTCCCAGGGTCATCGGTGTGCTGGTGCTGGCTGGTGGCAATACTCGGGGTTCCTCAAATTTTCTCTCCCCATTCCGTTACATGGTAATGTCCTCTCCTTTTAGCTTCTGTGACTTCCCGGTTCTTTTTATAAGTAATCAGAACTAAGACCCACCCTCATTCAGTTGGCCACGACTCAAATAAAAATAACCTCTTCAAGAGGTCCTATTTACAATGAGTTCACACTCACAGGAATGCAGATTTAGATTAAGACCATGTCTATGTTGGGGCACATAATTCAATCTGCTTCAGATGGGATCTACTACTAATAACAAATATGTGTTTTTGAATGAATTGGTGAGTTAAGTGAATAACCCCTCAAATGGAAATAATTTAATCTGTACAGTTTCTGGCTCAAGAATAAACTTTGGCTCCCTCTACCCAGAGCCCTCTCCCTATTTTCTTAAAAGCCTATCTCTCAGCCTCTCTAAATCCATCCAGTCCTAGTCCTGTTCCTTTTTAGTTATGAATTTTCTCTAGAGTGACTCAGTAATTTATCATCCAAACCTGGTATGTACTTGAGAATGAAACTAAGAGCTAATAATTTTGCTGGGATAACAGGTTCACACAGGGACTCTCCCAGGCAAAGCAGAGCCCAAATTCATATGCATTATTTGCCCCAGTCTGAACCATTTCTTCCATGAGCTCTATGAACATAACACACTCCAGTTGCCCCTGGACGTCTGCTTACGTTGTGTTTCCTTCTTCCTCCCACTGGGGGACCATATCCCCCTCTAAATTGTTGCCTAATTCAGACTATTGCAATTTGACTCCAATTTAGGACCTACTAGGTCTATAGAGTTTCCCTGACTACTCCTTGCTGAGACGTCTATGGAGCTTTCATGGCGCATTATCCATTCCAAGGGCTGAAATAAAGGCTATTTTCCCCCTGGCTTCATTCCAGGGTATTAATTTTTTCCTCATTTATTGCTCACAGATGCTTTGCTACATAAACTAGTTTTATAATTCCCATTTCAGTGATTCATGGTCACAAACAATTACAAAGTTCATAAGTTGCTGGACTGGAATTCAAACCAGAGAATGACTGACTCCAAATTAATCATTTTTCCAATATTGCCTCTTACACAAAAAAAGTGGTTTTGAGTGCTTTTACTATGCTTTGCCCCTACAACTGGATTGTAAACCTCTTGAGGTAAAACCTATTTTAAAAAAATTTCCCACCACATTTGTCCTAATGATGGTTACAGAGTAGACAGAAATAGACTTTACATCTCTTTGAAATTAGCTATAAATTAATGTTGTCATAGTAATTTTCATAGTTCATCTGAATTAGAAGGAGTATTAAAATTCAACAAATATAACAATATTTTCCATAATGTCATCCCTCAGTTGTATAGTCATTTCTCAGTATAAAGGGCTTTTATTTTCATTATCCTATTTGATTTTCACAATGAGATAGGTGCTGTTTTCCCCATTTGACAGATAAAGAAGCTGAGGCTAAGAAAGCTTAAGTAGTATGAGACTATAGAACAATGGAGAATAGATGGATTTTAAAGCAGAAGTAGTATTCATTGGTATTCCTTTGGATGCTACTATTGTCTGAAATCTAGAATCTTCTGCAAAACCATGGAAAATGATATTTTAAAGGAGAAATCTTTATAATGTCCTGCTATAAAAATAGGATTGAAAGGACAGCTGTGACTTATATATAAAACACTGGAGCTTTTCATAAACTTTTCTCCAAAGAACTTGGTTGTATATTTTAACAAAACAGTTTCTATTATAAAATAAGGAGCAAGCAGATTTTTTTAAATCAAGCACTTGCTAATAAATCTGTTGGTAATGATTTATTGCTTTTCAAACAATATACTATTAGAAAATTAAAAAAAAAAACTTTTCACATAATTCTGATGCCAAAAAACCCAAAGAATGATGTCTTCTATCAAAATTGCAGCCTGGAATATCAATAAAATAGAGAAACAACATGAAATTATGAGTGATGAATACTTTATCATTTCTAATGAGGCCCTTGAGTCTTTACTTTGGAGAAAATGTACAGAGAATGTCATAAAAAGACAAACAGGAAAATAGGAACATAAATAAAGTGGAGGAGTTTTGAAAAGAGCCCAAGGATGACATCTTAGAGACAGAAGTTATGACATGTGGATGCCAGCCATCTGGAGTAGGTCTGAGTCTGTAAGGTAGAGGGCCCTGTCAATAGACAATGTCAACACCTGGGAGCTGAAAGAAGTGTCAGCAGCAGATACTTGGGGAAGGAACCACAGTTCCAAAGTGTCCTCAAGTCCTCATAGTCACAGCCCTTGGCCTGTGCAGGTGATTTCTTCCCCAGCCTTCTCTGACCCTGCCTTGATCTTGCTTCCCAGACTGCAGGTGCCATCAGAAATCAGGATGCCATTTCAGCAGAATGCCAGGCTGGGAAATGTGATAACCAGCACCTGCAGCCCACACCTGGCTGAGGAGCAGTTCCCTGAGGGAAGTTTTTGATCTTTCCTAGAGCTACTCTGTACTTTATTGTCTCTTTGTCCATACTGTCTTAAAGGTGAAGGAGATCTCTCCGAGTCACTTTGCCACTGCCACATCCGTGTGTGATACTCCTTATTTCTGCATGGATGACAAGTCAAGCACTACCAACTCTGGAACCTTGGGGGATTTCCGTGGTTTAACTCCTGAGGAAATCCTGGTCTTTGTTGGCCTGTAAAGACCCCCATTCTACCTTCCCCTATGTCTTGATGTGTGTATGTGGATGTTGGGGTTGCTTCCATGTACCTTGGGAAGGTCTTTAGGGTAAGGATGGAGTTCCCTGACATGGACTGTCAATTCTCACCACCAGTCACTTGAGGAAATGTATATTCATAGAAAAATAAAACCAGAAGTCAGAAGGTAAGCACATGTCACATGAGAAATGGGATTTCCTTTTCCTCTATATTTCAATCTCTTGTGTGTAGGAGTGTGGATTCTGAGTGTGTTCCTGGACAAAGATACTAAGATCATGCCCAGCCCCTGGAGGCAGACTGGTAGTAAGGACATGATAGCACTCAAGAGTGTCAGAGTCAATTTCTCTTGTAAACCCAATGAATTAGCTTCGTGTGGTTTCCTGTTCATCACCTTACTATTATCTGCTGAAACCAGAAAAAAAATTGAGTCTGCATGTCAAAATACTGAATCTCAAATAAGCTTCAAAACATAATATTGAAGGCAAAACAAGTATCAAGCTTGGACAGAAGAATCATGAACCAGAATCCTCTTTAATCTCAAGGGTCAAAATGGTGAGGAGCAGCCATCTGTAAGGGACGCCCCTGTGGCTGGATGATGAATAGGTGGCTCTCCCATTTGGAAAAGCTTTTCCTAGCATGAATCCTGAAAAATCCGGCTTTTCTCTTCATTGAGATAGACTCAATTTTCCTTTCAGAATTACGTTACTAAATTACAAAACTATTTTGGAGGACACTGAAGTTTGATGGTGGCTCCTTACTGTTTTGCTGAATACCTAAAATATGTATCAGTCTTTATGGAACAATAAATTATTTAAATTTTTACTTAGATCTCAATCATTATAACAATGCCAATAAAAGGTGTCCAACTAAAACAAGAATTTACATTTGCTCACATTTTCCCCTTTTATATGTATACATAAGTTTTACCTATTTGGAAATTATTGCCCACATACAAATTTGCATTTTTGCTCTTGTCATTTGAAATTAAATCATGAGGTTCCATCTTGGTATATTGTTTCTATACTTATGCTTTTTGAGCCTGAATATTAACCCCTCCAACTTAAAATAAATAGACACACACCTTCAGCTCATTGGCTTTGTTCCTTAAACATTTAGTCTCCAAAAGTAGGATCCAAAAAGCATCTGAAAGACTTTTTCCAGACTGAGCTTTACATTGTTCACAAGGAAATGCACAATTCAAAGGATGAATCCTAATGTAAACTATGGACTATACTGAATAATCTAATTATAATAATATTGGTCCACCAATGATAACACAGCACACCAAAGCAAAATGTTCCTTACAGGGAAAACTCTGTGTGGGGGAGGGCGCTCTGTACTTTCTGCATGATTTGTCTGTAAACCTGCAACTGCTCTAATTTAGAACAAGTAAAATCTCAAAGTAAAAGACAAACAAACAAAACAACCTAACAAACAAAAGTGAGTTGACTAAAGCATGGATGAACCTTGAAGACCTCATGTCTAGTGAAATAAGCCAGACATAAAAAGTCGAATACCGTCTGATTTCACTTACACAACATACCTAGAATAAGCAAGCACATCAAGATAGAGAGTGGAAGACGGTTACCAGGGCTGAAGGAAGTGAAGGCGGGGAGTGGGAGTTACGGCTTAATAGAGAGTTTCTGTTTGAGATGATGAAAAAGTTTTGCTAATAGCTGGAGGTGAAGGTAGCACAGATAGTGCATGTAATTAATATCATGGAATTGTGCACATGAAAGTGGTTAAAACAGAACATTTTATGTTGTATATATGTTAACATAATAAAAAATGAGTCAGTTTCAAACCAGTTTAAGAAAGATATTCATAATTACCCTGATGAGGTAAAAAATGAAAATGAATATGAATGGCCTGAGATTGAAAATGGTAATAGGGGAGTTGGGAATTCAGAATCGCACTGTTGTTAGCTGTGTTGACATGCCTGGTTAGTCAATTGGAATTCAGTTTTGTTTTCAATATGACACCCGGAATTTTGTTCCATGGTCTCTAAGCTATCTACCACTAAGAGGTTAAAAAAAAAAAAAGAAACTCTTTTTGGTAGAGGGAAATTGAAGTTTTTTTTTCCCTTAAAAATCAATGACCTGTACCTGGTCCATACCATCATGCTCTGTTCCTCAGAATCTTTAATTAGCTGGTTCCCCTTCTTTTATCCCCAGTGAACTTCTGACAGCTCTGGATGTCACAGAATCGACTTTATTTCAGTCTCTTTGCCTTGAAGATTTCAATGCATAGTATTTCCAGGCTTTGATCACACCCCAAGTCATGGCATATCATATAATCAAATTGCTGAAAAGCAATCATAAGAGAAAATCTAAAGCAGCTAAAGAAAAACAGACATGGTACACCCAAGGGAACAAAGTTGAGGAATTCCACTAACCTAGCAGAAACAATTCAAGTCCATGGAACTGAACGCCATTTTTAATGTGACAAAAGAAAAAGAAAATTGTCATTCTATAATTCTATATCCAGAGAAAATATCCTTCAAATGTAAAGGATAAAAAGATATTTTCAGACAAAGGCTAGTAGAATTTGTTGCCAGCAGATTTGCACTAGAAAAAATATTAAAGGAAATTCCCAAAGAAAAAGGAAAATGAAATTTGATGAAAAATCAAATCTACCAGAGGAAATGGTATATACATGAGTAGGGGTTGGTAGTTACTTATTTAGTAAACCCTTTGCTCTTTTACATTCGTTTTTAAGAACCATAGCATCAGACTTGGTTATTTTTCAGTTGGAAATGTGTCTAAATTTTACAACCAATGGCATGCTATCTAATTAGGGATATTACACATTTACAATATTTTCAGCTGATTCATTTTTAAATAATTAGATCCAGTATGGGGAAGAAGATGGGAGTCTTAAAGGTATATCTGTTTATTTAAGTTTCTTGCTGAGTGTTCACATAAATTTCCCTACAGTTCCAATAGGTGGGCATCATAAAGCAAAGCCACATCAGAGATGATAATCCAGGTTTAGATATTTTAGGCAATGTGATTAAAGTATACAGTTCATTTGCTTTTCAATTGGTTCTTGGATCCCAGATCCACATAACTCCAAATCTGCAGTTGGTTTAGATGGAGACTCTGTATCTGAAGATGTTCTAAAGGTCCATGCCAAAAAGAATGTTCAAGAAATAAATAGCATCGCTGGAGAGGGTGATACCTATACTCTGTTGGTTCTCAGTTTTTCCATCTGCAGCATGGGAAGAAAGAGGAATGGGATCAAACACTAGCTAGTTTCCCTCCCTACTCAATAATCTGTTGGTACTACTATCACCCAATTGGCTACACCAGAAACTTGGGCCTCATCCTGGACTTCTACCTAAGTGTCCACCCTTGACTAGTCACTGAGCCCCAGTGATCCCACCTCCTAAATGTTTCTCAGATCCATCTGTTGCTTTCTCTGGCCTAGCCCAGGGCACCAGGCTCTCATGTCTGGACCTCTGCCTTTGTCTCCCTATAGTCAATCCTGCTCCCTCCATGCAACAGGTGTGTTGACTATTTTTTCAAAGTTTCCTTTATTTAAAAAACTGAAATAACATGTAGAAAAATCATTAAATAATACGAAATACATGTATGTTTACTCAGAATGAACAAATCTGATTTTTTTCGTATTTGCTTTAGATACCTTTAAAAGAGGTTAAATATATTTTGTACACCTCACAATTTTGATTCTCTGCTCTCCCATCACAGAGGCACATACAGTCATGGATAGAGTGTGCAATCCCCTGAGCTATTTGTGGGGCTCAAAACATAAATAATTTGGGGGAACCTACTTAAACACAAAATACAAAATTAGGCACCAACATTCACATTTCTTTGGAAGATGAAAATTATAACAATTGAAAAAATGTAAACTGTTGAATAGTATATAAATCACAGAATCCAGAAAATTAGCATAATTATTTATTAACTAAGGACTTGACCCACCTCCATAAAGCTTTTTTCTTACAGGTTTGGCCACATATCCCTTGATTATCACTTCAAATTGGGATGGTTTTATAACACCATTTTCTATATAGAGAACAGAAAGATAATTCCATCTTTTCTCCACCATGCTTGATTAAAATGTGTTTTTATTATTGATAGTTTAAAATAATTTATTCAAGCTCTACTTCGTTTTGGTAACATCTGGAAAATCCGGGGGATTGTGGTTCAATTTGGGGAAAACTTGTCCAAGTTTCCTTCATATATAAGCTGTACTATTTCAGGGTGAACCGAGTTTTCTTGGGCAGTGACTAAGCTTAAATACCCTTTGAGTTGACAGCTCTGATTAATCACCACCCACGCCTGCCGGTGCTGGGTGCCTGAGGAGATGTTTGCATTCATGTATGACCTCTGGCCCTGCACCTTCATGCCCTGATGCCCAGTGAATCAGCTCAGAGGACAGTATGAGTGTCCCTAGAAGCCCTGCCCACCCGGGGATGGCTAGCAATAACCTAAGTGCGCACAGAAGTGACCGAGAACCCCGAAGACGTTTCTCTAAACCCAGACTAAATCTTTCTCCATTCAACTTCCCCTTAGCAGACTCCAAAATTGCTTATGGCTATTTGTTCTGCTAGATAAAATGCTTTGCTAATGCTTTGCATATATGTGTGTATATAGATTGATATGATGACTTAACTCAAGCATAAGAAAGCAATACACAGACATATATTTATTTATTTTATTAAACTTCTGTTAATAATTGGGAGAATATAAAATAGGCAAAGGATTGTCTACAAACAGGGTTCCAACTGCTGCGTCATAATCCTTCATGATATACATACATATAGATATAGGCTCATCAAACCAAGGGACACACCGACATACCTGGCCCACGTCCAGCCACAGTCCTGGATGGATGTGATATAAATATATATATAGTTAGTTAGTTAGTTAGTGAAACTTTGTTAATAATTGAAAGAGGGGCCGGCTGGATAGCCCAGTGGATAAGGCGCCGGCATACCACATGGGAGGCCCCGGGTTCGGTTCCCGGGGAACTCTCCTAGCGGGCAGACCGCCTTGAGAATGGCAAGCTGCCATGGGTGGGCCAGAGCCGCCGTGGGCAGGGCAAAAAGCTGCCACGGACAGGGCAAAAGCCGCCATGGGCAGGGCAGGTCGCCCGCGAATGGAGCGCAGCCAGCCACCCGCGAACTGAAGCAAGAGCCGGCCGTGAATGGAAGCAGAAGCCGCCCACAAGTGGGGAAAGCCGCGCCTGCGCAGTGACCAAGTCTCGGCGCGTCGCCGCAACGGGGGGGGAAGGGGAGATATGTAATAAAATAAATAAATGTTTAAAAAAAAATAAAAATAATTGAAAGAATACGAAATAGGTAAAGGATTGTTTATAAGCAGGGGTCCAACTGCCATGTCCCAATCCCTCATGATATGCACACACCTTCACATGCTCACCAAACTGGGACACACACCGACATACCTGGCCCATGTCCGCCCAGAGTCCTGGATAGATACAATATAAATGCCTATATGCGGGGGCCGGCCGTATAGCCCAGTGGATAGGGTGCCGGCATACCACATGTGAGGCCCCGGGTTCGGTTCCCGGGGACCTCTCCTAGCGGGCAGACCACCTTGAGAAGGGCAAGCCTCCATGGGTGGGCAGAGCCTCCATGGGCAGGGCAAAAAGCTGCCACAGACAGGGCAAAGCCGCCACGGGCAGGGCAGGTTGCCCGCGAATGGAGCGCAGCCAGCCACCTGCGAACTGAAGCAGAGCCGGCCACAAGCGGGACAAAGCCACCTGCGCGGTGACTGGTCTCAGCGCGTCACCTCAACGGGGGGAGACAAAGCAGACAGAGAGGAACACAGGAATGGACACACAGCAAGAGCAAGCAGAAGGGGGGGGATATGTAATAAATTAAAAAAAAAATCTTAAAAAAAATGCCTATATGCGTATCTAGTTTAATAAGTCTATACTGACAATTAGGGTGAGAAACAAGAATAACATAATCAATCAAAAGATTAAATCAATACTGAACAGAGTCACAAAATGACAGAAAAACAGAGCACTTACATACAAACTCACCAACATCTAGCTCTCAGCTGTGGAAGTTCCGAACCAGCAGCCACTTCCAGAATCTTGATTAAAAGCACCTGTGCAGAGCACCCTCTCCCAGGGTGGGACTTCAACTGGCCTGACCAGGGACTGTCCCTTTTATTGCGCTCATGATCAATGAAATCGATACTATAGATGCCAACTTGCAAGTACTGCGTTAATTCCCGAGGAAGTGGCCAGCCTCGCCAGGATGGAACACAACCCTCCCTGGGCAGTACATTCCAAGGTTGATGTGCCAGTCCCTGAGACATGGCCAGCCTTCCCAGGGAGGAACACAACACTCTCTGGAATGCACCCTGTTCCTATTTGTTACAAAACAGCCCCTACGTGCCCACTGTTCTAGTTTTCATCATTCCTCCTGAAATATGAAAAGTGCTGACTAGCAAGGCATTGAAAAAAGCTGGTTAACAAAGTTTCCTGCATGATGTTTCATTTTTAGGTTTGAACAATACTCATTAAATTTTTTCCCAATACACTACTCCAGAGGAGATGTGATAAAGGCAAAACTGGAGTGGAAAGAGATCTTAGTCTTCACTGGTTACAGTTAAAATTTCTGAATTTTTGCAAAATTTACAAAAGTAAATGCCGATGAGAACAGCATGTTAGGTTCCTTCTGAGGCTCTGGGAGGAGCCATAAGTGATAAGCCTTAACTAATTAATGTTAATTTGCTAAATTAACATTAAGGTAAATGTGCCTTTGATGACCAGGTACACAAGGCTGTGTTTGTAGACCCCCACCAGTCTATTATGATGCCTCTGTGCAAATTAGTAAAAGGTGCTCCTTTAGTTGGACCCACCTCTGCGAGTAAGTGGCTTTGTGAGCAATAGCATCTTGGTGTGAAAAATACATGGTGCCGCATCCGCCAGGCAGATGAAGTCCTAAGGGAGGGACCAAGTCTTGGCAAGCCTGGTGGGCCAACCCCTCCTCACTCCCTTAACCTGCTGCCTCGTGCAGGGCACACGGTGCACAGCTGTGGGCATTGAGCCTCCATGCATCCGTACATGATTAGGGTATAGCATCTTCTCAATGTTCTAAACTTTTATTTAAATGATATGCTGGCATATCGTTCTGCAAATTGCTTTTCATATAATAGGTTTCTAAGGCATTCTCATGGTGAATTGAATAGATAAATAGATACAATTCCACCATTTTGCTCTCTATAAAGTATTCCATCGGTTTGAGTACTTCAAATTATGTTTATCCATCCCCACACTGCTTAACATGTAGGCTGTGTCCAATTTTTCTATTATTTATTTATTTATTTATTTTTGCTTTTGAAGACAAAGCGCCAATGAACATTTTGGACATATTTCCTTGTGTTCACAAGAGTTTCCAGTGCATTTAATTGGAAGTAGGATTGCTGGTTTGTATAGTTTGGTGCACATTCAACTTTACTAGATGTTGCCAAATGACTCCCAAATGTTTTTGAAATAACTTATATTTCCTTCAGTAGCATTTGAATTCCATACTTCTTACATCCTTAAAAAGACTTGTTTTTGTTAAGACTTACATTTTTGCGTATTTGAAGGAGAGTGAAATTTTATCTAATTTTGTTGCAATTTATATTTTCTGTGAATACAAGTACGATTGAGAACATTTTAAAATATTTGATACCTTTTGAGTTTTCTCTTTTGTAATTGAATATTTATAGTTTTTTTTCTATTTTCCTATTGAGGTGTTTGTCTTTTCAAAAACTGATTGGCAGGTTTTGTTTTTGTTTTTGTTTTTTTTTTAACATTTTCTGAGCTCTAATACTTTTTGTGGATGTGGGTTGCAAATAATTTTGTCCATTCTGTAGATCATTTTTCAACTTTATTTGTAGTGAATTGTTTCATGCAGAAAACTTCACTTTAATGTATTTCTATTTATTAGTAATTTTATTTATGTTGTTGGCTTTTAACATCTTGCTTAAGTATTTTTTCTTATCACAGATTAATAAAGACATCCTCTTTTGTCTAAAAATTTTAACATTTTACTGGTAATCTTTAATCCATTATTTTTTCTGTGTGTTATGAGGTAGGAATCTAATTATACCTGTTTTCATAT
Source organism: Chaetophractus vellerosus (assembly GCA_004027955.1). NCBI lineage: Eukaryota > Metazoa > Chordata > Mammalia > Cingulata > Chlamyphoridae > Chaetophractus > Chaetophractus vellerosus. The sequence goes on from PVKH010028121.1 coordinate 12,584, forward strand.
AAAAGTAGCTAGTTTTCCCCCAATACCCATTTTTGAATTGCCCATCTTTCATTTCTGAGTATGAGTGGGTTGATTTCGGGTTTTTTATTCTGCTCCAGGTATCAGTTGTTTCTCCATTCAAAACCACTGAGTTCCTTTTATTTCAATGTCTTTAAAATGTCAGTAACTGATTAAATATGTCCTTGTTTTTTTACCCCCTCCATCTGCAAAATAATTTGGCTATTCTTGGCTCTCTTCCATAAAAGTTTTTTTTTTAAAGATTTATTTTTTATTTATTACATATTCTGCCCCCCCCCCTTTCTGCTTGCTCTTGCTGT
>PVKH010028122.1:0-12900 GCA_004027955.1 Chaetophractus vellerosus
GTTATATTGCCTTAGGGCATTCCCACCACTGCACTTTCAACCTCATACCCACAAATCCGAAGTGGTCACCTGGTCCCTCTCCCATCTTTTCCACCAGTATCCTAGGTACTCTAACCCTTTCTTCCCAATCTACCCACCTGTCAACCCTGCACCACCAAATGCAATAATATCACTACCCACCTGTCCTATCCCTTCAATATGCAACTATACTCTATCACTTTACCATATATTATGTCCATATGAGTGATGGCTCCCAACTTTCTCTTCTCTTCTCTTCTCTTCTCTTTCTTGTAAACCTTTGCTTCAGACAATGGTCCTCAGAGACTGCTCAATTTCCTTAATTTTGTTTATCCACATTTTGTTTATCCACTCATCTGTTGATGGGCACCGGGGTTGATTCCAACTTTTGGCAATAGTGAACAATGCTGTTATGAACATTGGTGTGCATATATCTGTTCATGTCTTTGCTTTCAATTCTTCTGGGTATATAGCCAGCAGTGGAATCGCTGGATCATATGGAAGATCTATAGTTAGGTTTTTGAGGAACCGCCAGACTGTCCTCCACAGTGGCTGGACCATTCCACAATCCCACCAGCAGTGCATGAGGGTTCCCATTCCTCCACATTTTCTCCAATACTTATAGTCTTCTGTTTTTTAAATAGCTGCCATTCTAATGGGTGTAACATGGTATCTCATTGCAGTTTTGATTTGCATTTCCCTAATAGCTAGGGACGTCAAGCATTTTTTCATGTGCTTTTTAGCCATTTGTATTTCTTCCTTGGAGAAGTGTCTTTTCAGGTCACTTGCCCATTTTTTAAATGGGTTGTTTTTCTTTTTATTTTTGAGGTGTAGGATTGCTTTATATATGCAGGATTTTAGGCTCCTATCAGATATATTGTTGCCAAATAATTTCTCCCATTGGGTAGGCTGACTTTTTATTTTCTTGATAATGTCCTTTGAGGTGCAAAAGGTTTTAATTTTGAGGAGATCCCATTTATCTATTTTTTCTTTTGCTAATCGGGTGTGAAATCCATGAAACCATTTCCTATTACAAAGTCCTGTAGATGCTTCCCTACATTCCTTTCCAAGGTCTTTAAGGTCTTGTCCCCTATATTTAGATCTTTGATCCATCCTGTGTTGATTTTTGTATAAGGTGTGAGATGGTGTTCCTCTCTCATTCTTTTGGATATGGATATCCAGTTCTCCAAGAACCACTAGTTGAAGAGGCCATTCTCTCCAAACTGAGTGGGCTTGGTAGCCTTATCAAATATCAGATGACTGTATATGAGGACTTATATCAGAACTCTCAATTCTGTTCCATTGGTCAGTATGTCTATCCTTGTGCCAATACCATGCAGTTTTGACCACTGTAGCTTTGTAGTATGTTTTAAATTCAGGTATTCTGAAACCTCCAACTTCCTTTTACTCTTTCAATGTCTTTGGCAATTCAGGGCCCCTTACCCTTCTGAATAAACTTTGTAGTTAGTTTTTCCAGTTCCTTAAAAAAAGATATGTTGATTTTTATTGGGATTGCATAAAATCTGTATGTTAGTTTGGGTAGGGTAGAGATCTTGTTGAAGTTTAGTTTTCCTATCCATGAACAGGGAATATTCTTCCACTTATTTAAGCCTTCTTTGATTTCCTTTAACAGCGTTGTGTAGGTTTCTGTATATAAGTCCTTTACATCTTTAGTTAAATTTATTCCTAAGTATTTGATTCTTTTTGTTACTATTGCAAATGGTATTTTTCCCTTGATTTCCTCCTCAGATTGCTCAGTATTGATGTACAGAAATGCTACTGATTTTTGAGCACTGATCTTATAGCCTGTGACACTACTGAATTCCTTTATAAGTTCTAGAAACTTTGTTGTAGATTTCTCAGAGCTTTCTATGTATAGGAGCATGTCATCTACAAATAATGAAATTTTTATTTCATTTTCCAATTTGGATGCCTTTCATATCTTTTTCTTGCCTCAGTGCTTGAGCAAGTACTTCTAAGGCAATGTTAAATAGGAGTAGAGATAGTGGGCATCCTTTTCTTGTTCCCAATCTGAGAGGGAAGGCTTTTAAGACTTCACCATTGAAGATGATGTTACCTTAGGGCTTTTCATATATACCTTTTATCATGTTCATAAAGTTTCCTTCTATTCCTATCTTTTGCCGTGTTTTTATCAGGAAATGGTGCCATATTTTGTTGAATGCTTTTTCTGCATCTATAGAGATGATCATGTATTTTTTTTTCTTTCAATCTGTTTATGTGGTGTTTTACATTGATTGATTTTCTTATGTTCAACCATCCTTGCATACCCAGGATGAAACCCACTTGGTCATAGTGTATAATGCTTTTGATATGTTGTTGAATGCTATTAGCAAGTGTTTTGCTGAGGATTTTGGCATCTAGAGAAATTGGTCTGTAATTTTCCTATCTTGTGGTATCTTTGTTTGGCTTTGGTATTAGGGTAATGTTGGCATCATAGAATGAGTTAAGCAATGTTCCTTCTACTTCTATTTTTTCAAAGAGCTTAAGCAGGATTGGTGTTAGCTCTTTCTGGAAAGTTTGTTAGAATTCAGCTGTGAAGCTGTCTGGTCCTGAGCTCTTCTTAATTGGGAGGTTTTTGATGACTGAGTCTGTCTCTTTACTTGTATTTGAACTGTTGAGTTCATCAATTTTTTCTTTTGTCAATGTAGGCTGTTTGTGAGTTTCTAGGAATTTGTCCATTTCCTCTAAATTATCATTCTTGTTGGCATAAAATTTTTCAAAGTATTCTCTTATGATACTCTTTATTTCTGTTGGGTCAGCAGTGATATCCCCTTCTTCATTCCTTATTTTTTGTATTTGCATCTGCTTTCTGTTTTCCTTTGTTAGTCTGGCTAAGGGTTTGTCAATTTCATTGATCTTCTCAAAGAACCAGCTTTTGGTTTTATTTTTTCTAGTGCTTTCTTATTTTCCCTTTCATTTAGTTCTGCTCAAATATTTATTATTTCCTTCTATCTACTTCCTTTGGTGACAGTTTGTTGTTTTTCCAATTCCTCCAGGTGTGCATTTATGTCTTCAATTTTAGCTCTTTCTTCTTTTTTAATATATGCATTTATGGCTATGAACTTCCCTCTCGGTATGGCTTTAGCTACATCCCATAGGTTTTGAAATGTTGTGTTGTCATTTTCATTCATTTTAAGGTAGTTTCTGATTTCTTTTAAGATTTCCTCCTTGACCCACTGTTTGTCTAAGAGTGTATTGTTTAACTTCCATATCTTTGTGCCTAATCTGGTTCTCTGGCCCTTAGTATTTCCAATTCCATTCCACTGTAGTCAGAGAAATTACTTTTTGTAATCTCAATCTTTATGAATTAATTGAGAGTTGTTCTGTGGCCTAGCACATGGTCTATCTTGGAGTATGATCCATGTGCGCTCGAGAAGAATGTATATCCTGCTGTATTTGGGTGTAGCATTCTGTATATTTCTATTAGGTCCAGGTCCTCTAATGTATTATTGAGAGCCTGTTTCTTCATTGATTCTCTGTCTAGATGTTCTGTCTAATGGTGATAATGGTTATTAAAGTCTCCCACTATAATTATAGTCATTTATTTCTCCACTTAGTTTTTCTAGTGTTTGCCTCATGTATTTTGAGTCACCCCGATTAGGTGCATAAATGTTTATGATTGTTCGCTCTTCTTGAAAGAGTACCTCTTTTACTAATATATAGCGTCCATCTTTGACTCTTACAATAATTTTGCATTTAAAGTCTATTTTGTCCGATATTAGGATAGCTACTCCTGCCCCTTTTGGTTATTGTTTGCTTTTATAATTGCTTTCCACCCATTCCCTTTTTAGCTTCCTTGAATCCCTGGGTCTAAGGTGGGTTTCTTGTAGACAGCTTATAGATGGATCATATTTCTTTATCGAGTCTGCCAATCTGTGTCTCATGACTGGTGACTTTAATCCATTAACATTCAGTTTTATTACTCTCAACAAATTTCTTACATCAGCCATATTTTCTTGGGGGTTTATGTATGTCATATGTTGTTTTTATTTCTCTTTTTGTCTTTTTAGTTGTTCTTACACTCTCGACCAACTCTATCTTTCCTTTTAACCTGCATAACTTCTTTAGCATTTCTTGAAGTGCAGGTTTCTTATTGGTACACTCTCTTGATTTCTGTTCATCTGTGAATATTTTGAAATCTCCATCATTTTTGAATGCCAGTTTTTCTGGATAGAAAATTTGTAGCTGGAAGTTTTTTTTTCTTTTAGTACTTTGACTATGTCATATCACTGTCTTCTTGCCTTTATGGTTTCAGATGAGAAATCAGCACTTACTCTTACTGTGCTTCCCTTGTATGTGATGGTTCTCTTTTCTCTTGTTGCCTTGAGTATTGTCTCTTTGTCTTGAGCATTGGACATTTTGATAATTATATGTCTTGGAGTAGGCCTGTTGGCATTTATACTCTTTGGGGTGTGCTGTGCTTCCTGGACATGTACATCCTTATTATCCCTCAAGAGGGTTGGGAAGTATTCAACTATTATTTCCTTCAATACTCCTTCTGTTCCCTTTCCCTTCTCTTCTCCTTTTGGGATGCCTATAATGCATATGTTTGTGCATTTTGTGTTGTCAGTTAAATCCCTGAATCCCTGCTGGATTTTTTTCTATCTTTTTTGTATGTCTGTTCTACAATATGTTTGATTTCAGATGTACTGTTTTCCACATCACTAATTCTTTCTTCTGCCTTTTCAAATCTGTTGCTATGTGATTCCAGCGTCTTTTTGGTTTCTTGGATTTTGCCATTCATCACCCTTACATCTGTTATCTTTTTATGTATGTTTACAATTTCTTCAGTATGTTCTCCCAGTGTCTTCTTACTATCCTTAATCTCTTCCTTCACTTCACTAAGTTGGTCCATGATATTTGGACAGCTTTGATTAGTTGTTTGATGGTCTGCATCTCTTCCTGGTTTTTTCTTTATTTATTGGGCTGGTCCATGTCTTTCTGTTTCTCAATATGATTTGTAATTTTTTCTTGCCCTCTCGTCATCACTTTATCTTGATGAGTTTATTCAGTTGATTAGCTTCTCTCTCTGCCCTAGAGTTTTATTCTGCTGGTGGTTCTGTGTGCGTGTTAAGTTTTCTCTTTGACACTTGTTCTTCTTGTTCTATTTCCTTGCTTTTTTCTATGTTCCCCTGAAGGAAAAAGATTAGGGCCCTAAGAATCAAAAGAGGTTGGAAAGGAAAAAGGGTAAAAGTAATATTGATAAAAGTTAGAAGTGGGGCCTTCGAAGTCTTAGTAAAATGAATATTTAACTCAAGTAGGCCATGTAGAGTAATAGGAAAAAAAAAGTGGAATACCAAAAATGGAATGGGAAACCAAATAGAGGAAAATAGATAGTATGATTTAAAAGGGCAGGATGATGAGGAGAGAGAGAAATAGTAAAGAGAGGGCTGAAGGGGAAAAGTTAATAATGATAAAAAGAAAACAGAATAGACAAGATAGAAATCAACATCCATGATGTTGCAGACTAATGAGAAAAGGTGGACTGTAAGAACCACAACAGAAAGCAGAAGGTAGAAAGGTGAAGAAAGGAAAAGAGATAGCATTAGAAGACAAAATCAATATATGCAGCGAATGGGAAATCAAGGAAGGAGAAGCACACCAAAGAAGAAACTAGCTAGCATCACCTAATTTTAAAAGGGGGGGTGGGGAGAGGAAAGAAAATCAAGAAACCAACAAACAAAGAAAAACCAAACAAACACACAAGCAAGCAATCAAACAAAGTTAAAGAAGAACTGCGTTCCTTCTTGGGCCCTTGTGGCACCTCTCAGGCTGCTTGTTTTCATCAATCAACTACTCTGCAGGCTTCTATCTGCAGGTTTTGAGGCAGATTTTAGCAATTAAACTAATTTTTTTAAAGTAACCTCTTTTTTTTTGGAGTAAGAAGGGACCCAAAAGAAGCCCTCTTCTGAGGGCACCCTAAATAGGCTCGTGTAAACTTATCAAACTCTTCCCACTGCCTGGCATCCCCAGGGGAGCTGAGACTCTGATACTTGTCAGTGCAGAATGATAAAATTGGCTTACTCTGCCCCTCCCGAGCTAAGCCTCATATCACTGGGTGGTTAGGTAAATCAGGCTTCCTCAGCAGATTTGCCTCTCCCCTCAGCTTGGTGCCACTTCAAGCTGGCTGGTTTGCTCCCCAAACCTACAGGGGGGTCCAGACAGCCAAACCTACAAAAAGGAAACCCCTGTCACTCATGGAGAATCTCCTTTCACCAGATTGCTGGCAGGAGTCGGAGATCATCCTAGTCTTTTGCCCTGAGGGTGGGGCTTAGCCAGCTGGGGAAAAACTCATGATTTTATCTTTAGCAATCCACCTCACTGTCCAGCTCCCTCCAGATCGATGTCTCTAAGGTTGTCACTCAGTGGGCTCCCAGACCAGACCACTTGGGCAGGATCCTGTCCCCAATCAGCTGTCTTCTGTGAGATGGTGAGTGCCCACCTAAACCAATGCCATCTTGCCTCAGATTCCCCTTGTACTCCTTTTAACTTTTGTAATTTCTTTCAATTTCTATTTATTTTACAATTTTACAAAAAGCACTTTTTAACAGCTAAAAAAATAAATACGCTGGGGAGTAGATGTAGCTCAAGTGGTTGAGTGCCTGCTTCCCATGTACGAGGTCCTGGGTATGATCCCTGGTACCTTCTAAAAACAAATGAAATAAACAACTCTCATTGGGGAGCAAATGCAGCTCAGTGGTTGAGTGCCTGCTTCCCATGTATGAGATACTGGGTTCAATGTCCAGTACATCCTAAAAAAAATGCCTATCATCTGAGCCAAAGCCACATGTAGCAAGAAAGCCCAAGGAATTAATAGGGATGTGCTTAAAGATTAATGTGCAAGGATGTTTCAAGCAACAATATGGATAATATTTAAAAACACACTGTCCAACAACAAAAAAAACTATTTAAATTATGTACCTCTTTATGATGATATATTATACGTTCACTAAAAATCATATTTTACAAACATTTATCAAGGTAGGAAAATAGTCATGATATATTACTTGGTGAAAGAAGCAGGCCAGACAATTATATATGGTCAAGAATCATTAATACACATTTACACACAGATGCATACAGGGTACCAGAAAGACATGAAATAAATTGTCAAAAGGCATGCATGATTTTTCTGTAAACCTACAACTTCTCTAATAAAAATAAATAAATAGAACAAAAAAACTCATATGGTAAAAAAAAACATATGGTATCTTAATTTCCCCCCAATTTTTCAAACCCCCAAATCTTTCTAAATTGGCATGTGACCCGAAGTATTGCAAATCTGTCAAGCCTCTCCATTTTAGGAAGGATCAATATGTTAAATTTATGCAGATATTTTATCCTCACAAAGTAATTAATAAATTGATTATGGAGAAACACCAAGAATGATACCATATGTCTACAGGACTGGTGTTAGCATTAAAAGGAATTACATTACATGAAGTATGTCCTTATTTATTCAGCAGACCAACTATTCATCTACATGGAATTTATCAATAATTAGCATGCCTACCTTAAAGCACTCTTAACTGATCTCACCTTTTAAATAGTGAGTCATCCACATTTAACACCACAAAAAATTTAAAGTTTTAACAAATATAAGTTACATCAACAGTGAGAACTCAGTCTTGAGCCTTTTTCTTTGTTTACACTTCCCCATTGGGTTCTGTCATCTAGTCCTACATCTCTACTACTGATGTCTCACGTGCTCCATATGTATTCATTCAACTTCTTACTTCATCTTTCCACTTGAAAGATATATTCTGATAACCATTTCAAACTTAATATTTCCAAAAATAAAGTCTATCTGATAGATATATGACTTTCTATTATAAAGTTATAAAATCCATTGTCCTCCCAATTTTCTCAAATGTTGTAAAAATCTACTATATGGCCCAGTTAAAAATTTGCTTTTCCTCATCTTCTCTAACTCCAGCAAGCCCTGTTTGTTTCTACCTATAAAACATAACCCCAGTGTACTCAGTCCATTCCATCTCTCCTGCTACCATCCTAGTCAAACAGCCATCACATCTTCCCAACAAACTGCAATAGTCTCTGAAATAGATCACTGCTTTGACTTGTGCCACTCTACAATCCATTTTCCACAAAGCATCCTGAGTAATTTTTAAGAAAATAAATCAATTCATGCCACAACCCTGAATAAAACACTACAGTGACTTCAAGTTGCATTGAGAATAAGATCCCAACTCCGTACCTACAAAGCACTACATCATCTAACCCCAGCCTTATACTCTGCATCCTCTACAATTACTATTATTTTTATTGTCATTCTCTCCCTATCCAAATATAAGCTCCATGGGTACAGAGAGTTTTCTGTACAGTGTGCCTTTTGCCCAGCTCCTAGAACAGTGTGTGATATATATAGATTCTAAGCAAAAGTTTCTGAAAAGGAAGTTTCCAAAATATGAATATATATGCATACATACAAACTAGGGCAGGGAGCAATGTTGGCCATTGTTCTATTAAAATGTGAACATATGCTGTACCTTGATTTTCTCACTAAAGAATAACTTGAAGATTTCTCTTCTGGTCATATAGGATAGATTTAGTTTCTTCTTTTTGACAGTGCATAATATTTTTTCAGCCTTTCTTCTATTAATAACCATTTGTTTTTCCTTTTTTCTTCTTTGAATAATTCTGAAATATACTTGTATATACCCTTATATAACAAAAATCCTATATCTATCAGATAGTCTTCCAAAAGCTAGATCAAAACTATATATGTAGAGGCCGGCTGTGGCCCAGTGGATAGGGTGCTGGTACACCACATGGGAGGCCCCAGGTTTGGTTCCCAGGGAACTCTCCGAGCGGGTGGACTGCCTGAGAAGGCAGGCCACCGTGGGTGGGGCAGAGCTGCCATGGGCAGGGCAGGAAGCCGCCATGGGCAGGGCAAAGCCGCCACGGGCAGGGCGAGCCACCTGGGAATGGAGCAGAGCTGCCCACGAACAGAGCAGAGCCACCCGCGAAGGGAGCAAAGCCGCCCGGGAATGCAGGCAGAGCCGCCCACAGGTGGGGCAAGCTGCCTGCGCAGTGAGCTGACTCGGTGCGTTGCCACAGCGGAGGGAGACAAAAAGCAGACATAGAAGAACACAAAAAAGGAACACACAGCAAGAGCAAGCAGAAAGGGGAGGGATATGTAACAACAAAAAAACTATATATGTATATACATATTTAATATTGTGCTACCATAACCATCATCCATTACCAAAATATTTCCATCCTTCAAAATAGGAACCCTGTACATTTTAAGCCTTAACTTACCATTCGCTAGCCCTCCTCCATCCCCTGTTAACTTATAATCTACATTCTGATTCTATGAGTTTGCTTATTCTAATTATTTCAAATCAGTGAGATCATGCCAAATTTGTGATTTTGTATATGGCTTATATCACTCAACATGAAATCTTCAAAGTTCATCTATGCTGTTGTAAGTATCAGGACTTAATTCCTTTTTATGGCTGAATAATATTCCATTGTATGTATATACTACATTTTATTTATCTATTCATCAGTTGATGGACACTTGGGATGCTTCCATTTTTTGGCAAATGTGAATAATGCTGCTATGAACATTGGGGTAAAAATATATGTTAGAGTCCCTGTTTTCAATTCTTTTGGGTATATATCTAGGAATGGGATTGCCAGGTCATATGGTAGTTGTATATTTAGCTTTCTGAGGAACCACCAAACTGTCTTCCATAGTGGTTGCATCATTTACATTGCCACTAGCAATGAATGAGTGTTCCTATTTCTCCACATCCTCTCCAACATTTATATACCATTTTTTAAAATAGTAGCCATTCTAATGGGTGTGAAATGATATTTCATTGTGGTTTTGATTTTAATTTCCTTGATGGCTAAGGATGTTAGACGATCATTTCATGTGAATTCCGGCCATTTGCATATCTTATTCAGAGAGATGTCTCTTCAAATCTTTTGCCCATTTTTAAATTGGGTTGTTGGTCTTTTTGTTGTTAACTTAAAGGATTTCTTTATACACTGTGAGAGAAAGTATTTGGAAACCACATATTCAATAAGTGTTTATTATCCGAAATTATAGACAGAATTTACTTTTATAAATAGTTGGAGATAGACAATCCATTATCATTTGTCACCTTAATCCAATTCTCATACTGAATTAAACTACATTTATACATATGGTAGTTGGCTCATTATATGTAAATGAAATTGTTTTAGTTTTCTTGGCTGCTCAAGCAAATACCAATGCAATGATTTGGCTTAAACAATGGGAATTTATGAGCTAATGGTGTTGAGCTGAAAGAACGTCCAAATCAAGGTGTCACCAAGGTGATGCTTTCTTCCTGAAGACCAGAATTCTGGGGCTGGCTGCCGGCAACCCTTGGCTCCTCTGTCACATGGCAAGGCATATGTTGGCATCTCTTGGTCTTCCCATCCTCTTCTGGATTCTGCCAATGTCCAGCCTCTGGCATCCTGTGGCTTTCTCCATCTGTCTCAATTTCACTTTGCTTATAAATGATTCAAGAAATAAGATTAAGACCCATCCTGTTTGAGGTGGGCCACACCCTAACTGAAGTAACCTCATCAAAAGGTCCTACTTACAATGGGTTCATGCCCACAGGAATGGACTAGATTTAAGAATATGTTTTTCTGGAGTATAAACAGCTTCAAACCGTCACACATATATTTCCTTTCTCAAAAATACTGGGACATTTTCCACTGATTTATTTATATGTTCCCCATACTCAACATATTGAATTGGTGTCAATGACTTTAAAATATATTCTCACATCTGCTCTCATTCTTCTTCAGCTATTTGCCAGCACTCACTATTCCATATAAATTATAAGAACGTCTTATACAATGAAAATCCAAGCAATATTCTAACTGCAATTGCATTAAATTTATGTTAATTTGGAAAGGGTTGGCATTTTTATAAAAAGTCTTACAGCTTTGAATATGATTTTCCTTTCTATTTACTCAAAACTTGTTTTCTGTTCTTCAAAAAGATATTTTCACATATCTCTTAGGTCTCTTTTTCCTGTATTTATTAATAAGTACTATTCAGTGTATTTTTTGCTATAGTTAATAAGTTCAACTACAGATTTGACTTATACTTTCTTCAAAGTTTTGCTAAAGTAGAAAAAATAAATTCATTTGAGTTTATATTTTTCTCTACATTCTTATTACCCAATTTCTTATGAATTCTAAAACTTTTTGGATTTTTCCTACTGAGGTTTCTTCGATTTTATAGAAATACAATCTACCAGGAAAAAAATGAGAGCATTTTAGCATTTTATTCTACTTTTTCTAGTATTTATGCCATACATTAAATTTCCAAAGACTTCTAAGGCAATAAATAATATAATAATTATGTCTGTCCATTCCCTAAATTAATTAAAATAGTTTTATTTTATGTTTATATTATATTAGAGAAATTGTAAGTTTACAGGAAACTAATGCAAAAATTACCAGTTCCCATATACCTCTCCTCACTCCCACCATTTTCCATATTACTAGTTCTCTGAATTTTTGTAGTATCTTTATTACAATTGATGAAACAATATTATTATAATTAGACTATTAACTAGAGCCCATAATTTGCATTAGGATCAGAGTTACATTGTAACATATATGCAACCCAAAATTCCCCTTTGAATCACATTCAAACATACAATTCTGTGCTTTTAATTATATTCACAATGTTGTGTTAACACCACCACCATTCATTACCAAAACTTTTCCATCACCTCAAACAGAAATTCTGTACCAATTAAACATTGATTCACCATTTGTTACCCCAAGCCCAGCTCCTAGTAACATAATTATAGGTTCTGACTCTCTGAATTTTCTAGTTCTAATTATTTCAGGTCTGAGGGATCATACAATATTTGTCCTTTTGTTTCTGGTTTATTTCACTCAACATGAGGCCTTCAAGGTTCATCCACTTGTATCAAAACTTCATTCCTTTTTATGGCCGAATAATATTCCATTGTATATATATATACCACATTTTGTTTCCCCATTCATATCTTGAATGGAGTAGTAAAGCTGTTTGGTTTTTGTGAGGTTTTGATTACTGTTTCAATCTCTTCATTATTGGTCGTTTGGGATCTTCTTTTTGAGGCTGTGTAGATAGTTGATATGTTTCTTGGAATTTACCCATTTTATCTAGATTATTTAATTTGTTGGCACACATTTGTTCTTAGTACAATCTTGCAATTCTTTTCATATATGTGGGGTTGAGAGTAATGTTTTCCCCTTCATTTCTGATTTTAGTTATTTGACTCCTTGCTCTTCTTTCCTTTGCCAGTCTAGCTAAAGTTTTATTGACTTTATTGATCTTTCATGGACTGACTTTTATTTTCGTTAATTCTTTCTACTTTTTTATTGTCCATTTCATTTATTTTTTGTTCTAATCTTTGTTATTTCCTTCCTTTTGCTTGCTCTAAGCTTTTTTTGGCACACAAAAAGAAACTCAAAAAAATGTTCTTTTTCTAGTTTCTCCAGGCGTATGTTTAGGACTATGATTTGAGATTTTTCTTCTTTTTTCATGTAAGTATTTAGAGCCACATATTTTTCCCTCAGCACTGCTTTGCTGCTCTCATAAATTCTGGTAGGTTAATTTTCATTTTCATTTCCCTTAAGATATTTCCTAACTTCCTTTGTGATTTCTTCTTTGACCCATTTGCTTTTGTTTATTTGTTTGTTTCTGTTTTGTTTTGTTTTTGAGATACTGGCTGCTGGGGATTGAACTCAGGACCTCATATGTGGGAAGCTGGTGCTCAACCACTGAGCCACATCGGCTCCCTGAGTTGTTTTATTCATTTATTTTTCTTGTTGTTGTTTTTTTTTTTTTTT
>PVKH010028123.1:0-12899 GCA_004027955.1 Chaetophractus vellerosus
GGCCGGAGCCGCCATGGGCAGGGCAAGAAGCTGCCACGGACAGGGCAAGAGCCGCCACGGGCAGGGCAGGTCGCCCGTGGATGGAAGGGGAGATATGTAATAAAATAAATAAATCTTAAAAAAAAAAAAAAAAAAGGACTGTAGGTTATATACACTACTCCCTGAGACCACAGCTTTTTCGTTAGAAGAAAGTAGGAAGATACCTCACCTGGGTTGATGATCTCATCATCCTCACTGAAAGTCACCCGTGAGTTCTTCCTCTTCCTCTTTGGTCTTTGTATGTCCAGATTCCCCTCCTCAATGGTGAGGGTGGAAATCCGCTTGTTGTGGGCAGTGTTGAACTCTGTCAGGTTCTAGCCAGGGTTCACAGAGGGAAGACAGGAATCAGTCAGGGAATTTGAAAGAGAAAAATAATACTAAATATAAAGGACAGGAAGGCATCAAGGGCTAACCCTGACCTCCCAAGACAATGGGACTCTCTTCTGCATTTAGAAAAGATCACTACCATCCCTACAACACTAATACCAACAAGTCTCACTTGACAGAATGTGGTGGGGCAGTGATATTTCAAAGGAGGTGAAGGGCCTTGAGTTGAGAATAGATCATCTGTATAAATACCCTTGAGTTGAGTTTTTTTCCCCCTAAGAACAGCGTTCATATCTTCATGCTGAAAATTAAAGGAAATGTGACTAGGAAGAACTACAAGAATTGTTTTTAAATTAAAACAACAACAACAACAACAACATCTCAGAGATGAGAAAGGACAATCAACAGCTTCTTTCCCAGTAGCTCTCTCCTTTAAAACCCTAAAGGATGCCAGTGCACTTAGTTTTTGGCATTACTATTTTGTCACTCTGCATCCCCGTGCCCAGCCCCAATTCTATTCATAACCATCCATCCATCCATCACACTGATTAATGTGGCCTTAGGACTGTAGCCTATCTCTTCCTAATCCACTGGACTTATTCCAATCTGCACTGCATTTCAGAGATTTCAAATTTCTTGAGAATGAGGACCCAAAGAGCACCTAACATATTTAACTAGAAGACAAAGAAGCATGGAGGCAGCCTGGGGAGGAAGCAGGCAAGAGTGGCTGCCATCAAGGTCAATAGCTGTGAGGCTACCTCTTTAGGACAAAATTATTTCTAAATTATAAGAATGTGCTTTTCTTCCCCAGAGTTAGGAAGCTGCCTTGGTGTACAGGAATAGCATGTGGGTGATGAAGCACATGCTTACAGTGGGTCAATATGAATAGGCCAGTCACATCAGTGCAGTGGCAGCTATGTAAAGCAGAAAAGCCACATCAGAAACTAGTGGGGTCAGTCTCTAGAAAAGGAAAGCTCTAGCACTTTAGAATTTTATCTTATAAAATTCAACACCTTCAGGGCAGCCAGGCCCATAAGACTAAAAGCAGTCTAAGCAGTTGAGTTTTATTCAGAAGATCCCTGAGCCACTTGGACAGTACCAAAACAAACAAACAAACAAACAAACAAAAACTACATAAATTAATAAAGGTGTCAGTCTCTCTAAGTCAGCAATGTACAAAAGAACTTTCTGACATGATGGAAAATGTTCTCTACCTGCGCTATCCAATATGGTAGTCACTAGCTACTTGTGACTACTGAGTACTTGAAATGTGGTTGGTGGCTACCCTATTAGACAGTCAGAGGGATAGAAAAATATGACTCCCAGCCTTGGCTTCTAACAGCCTGAAGTCTATGAGGGTCTCCTGAAAGGGAAACCCTGTCTCATTAGTCCTGATTATACATAACCAAACTCACACATTGCGGCTCCAAGGTATATTACATGTGTCCCCACCACATTGTCTTGGCAGTAAAGGTTTTATGGGGCTCAAGAAAACCTCCTGGTGCTAAATCATCAGCATTTCAAGCTACATAGAACAGCTACATACTGCAAAACCAGGGTCCCAAAAGACAAAACAATGACATGGACATGGAATTACATCAAGCTCGGTCTCCTCCTCTGGAAGCCCCAGTAAACCCTTGAGTTCATCATCCTCTCCACCCATCTTCTCATCTCCTTTCACAGCTGATGGCAATGTCTGAGGCTTCTCACGTAGAGTGTATGCCCTTGTGGATGCACCAAATGAGACCGTGGAATCGATGGGTATTTGCTGAGGCTTGTGAGGTTCCAACCGAATGTGACCCAAGAAAGTGCCGTGTGCTGGGAACAACCAAATCAGAAATGTAAGGGGAAAACAAACACAAAAACAAAAAACCCTGAGTTTTAGAAGGGACATCATCATCATCAATTCTGTCCCAGGTCAGCTCCTCCCAGCATTTCCATTTTTTTAAAAAAAACTTATAAGAAATGCCACAGTCAGAAAAATAAGCTTTTAAAATGAAAATGGCACTGGGTCCACTTTGTATCCCTCACCGTGTGTTACAATGAAAAGGAAAATTTCTCCATTGAGAATTGAATCTCTTCAGTGTATTTCTTATACATCTTCAGACCTGCTGGTACCCCAAATAACAAATACCACTGCTTGCTCTCTGCTGCCAGGCAGGCTTGGCTCCACTCTGGGTCAAGCAGGAGTGGCTCTAACCCAGCAGGAGCCATGCCCCCACAAGGCAGGAAACAGGCATCACTGTACTGTGCCCTGACCTCTCTAGTCTTAAGTCGAAGGAACACAGGAATTGCTGGCCTCGAGGCAGTTATACTGCATTATGCTTTTATCCCCCAGAACAAGGAACTTGGGCTGAAACAGGTAAGAGGTCAGTGCTAAGGCAAGCCACAATCTCCCTTCTGCACCTGCATTCTGTTTGTTATGAAATGGAGAGAAAAGATGAGGTAGATTTGCAAGTTGAGCACTAGTGAAACAAGGCTCTCCAAGACCATCATAGAAACAGATTGGGGGTGGGGGTGGGATGGAGGAGAAGATGTCAAACCCGATTAACCCAAGAAGGAGTGCCATTTACAATTTACACTGGTTTTTATATATATACGTGGGCAAAATGAACAAACGTCAGGGCTCCAGGCAGTTAAGTTTCAATTGTATTTCCGTGGCTTATCTTTACCAAAGTTTAAAATCTATTCAGCTTCTTGCCATCACCCAGAAAATCCTGGGGCTGTCCTTCCAAATCATTAGTTGGAGTGTGCTCATGGAATTAAAATTAATATTATTAGTAGTCAAAGTGACTGGGGATAAAGGACCCCAAATTAAAAATTAAATTTTGCTCAAAAGTGTTTTTTAAATGTCCTGTACTGTGTGCTCCACTACGGAGCTAACTGTGGCTTCAGCTTGAATTGGACCACAATTCAATTCATCACAGTCCTTATAAAGACTTAAATACCCATAGTCCCTAGTTCCTGGGTGCTTTTTTTTGTTGTTCTCTATATATACCTCTCGCCTTTTCCAGAGGAGTACTTTTCAAAACCCTTTTCTCTGCATTCAGTCATCAATTATTTCAAGAAAACAGGAGATATCACAGGTATAGAAAAGGCCTGATTTAAAAACCAAATGTAAACTTCTTCCTTAATAAGCAATAAAACATGCTTTCCAAACTGAAGAACCCAAACAATATTTTCACATTACCCAAAAAAGGGAGTGTGTGAAACTGGATGTGAATTACTTACTACTGTTGAGATCTATTAGGAAAACTCTCTTCAGATGCTTGTGGTAGACCAAGGCAGCGTGGACCCGAGAGCAAGACTGGTGGTCAATGGTAAAGTCACACAGATCAGGGTTTCTCCCAAATAAGTAATACTTCTTCTCATCAATAATCAGTTTCTAAATAAATATTAAATTAAATATTACTTAAATCATGTTTCAACAGGGTTAACAACAAAAAAAATCCTCTTCCAATCAAATAAGTAGAGGCTTGTGAGTAGATAAAATTTCTTGCCAGGGTAAAAAAAAAAAAATTCCCATTATTCTTCAAGATTAAGACTTCAGAATAATTTACTAAGATAACAATTTGAGGGGGATGGATGGCAATTAATCCCCACAAATATGGTGCTCAAAATGTCTAGTGCTGATATGAAAATATTCTTCTTAATTCTATTGGACAAAAAGTGGCTTGCCCCAAGAGATCAACCATTCTATCAACCATTCTGTCTACTGGAAAGAGGTTTCATTGGATCTAATTTTAGGTCAAGTAGAAAAAAAAAAGCACAGAGCAGCTCTATAAATTTTAAGATTACTTTTAGAAAATATACATTCGAATGAATATTATCACTTGGTCAGGAAGGAAAATGGATGTAAAGACCTATCTATATTCTAATCATGTTGCCATAACCCCAAAGTATTTTTGGAACTATTGTAAGGAACTAGAATAACATTAAACTCATTCTGTAAATCCCTAAATCCAATTTTATTACCACAATTCACTCTGGACACAAAAATTATTGCCCCAAGTTAACTCTAAATGAGAATTTACTGTTTTAAAATACAGAAGCACCTCAGGGGTAAAAATTTAGGGTTTGAGGGGGGAACGTGGGCATTAATATTTATTGAAGGGCGATTATTGCTAGCCATTTTAAACATATCTCAACTAATCTCAAAACAACTCTGAGACATGTATCAACTATTAATAAGATAAGAAAACAGACTAAGAGCGATGGTCACTTGGAGGAGGTGCGCTGGCTTGTTAAGTGGTAGATCTGGGATTTAAACTCAAGTACGATTGACTTGTAATGCTAATATTCTAAATAATGCCCCATGGGACAGAAACAATTCCAAAAGAAGAGCTCCAAAAATGTTTTCAGGTACTACTATGGCACTAGAAAAATATAACTATGTAATATTCCAATATAATAGCAGAAAAGGGATTTCATGGACTCAGTCAATTGTTATTAAAAAATTGTAGGGGCTGGCTAGATAGCTCAGTGGATAAGAGCGCCGGTATACCACATGGGAGGCCCCAGGTTCGGTTCTCGGGGACCTCTCTGAGTAGGCAGACAGCCTTGAGAAAGGCAAGCCACCGTGGGCTGGGCAAAGCTGCCGTGGGCAAGGCAAAAAGCCGCCACGGGCAGGGCAGAGCCCCCACGGGCATGGCAAAGTCACCCGTGAAACACCGAGCTGCCGCCTGCGAAGCGCAGAAGCTGGGCAGCGCGCAAAACATGGAGCACTGCTGCCCGCAAAACATGGAGCGGAGCCACCCATGAAAACAGAATGGAGCCACCCACAAACGGAGCAAGCCGCCTCCATGGAGGGCCGACTTGGCGTGTCGCCGCAAAAGACGGGGGGGACAAGAAGCAGACATAGAAAAACACAGAAGAATGGACACACAGCAAGAGCAAGCAGAAAGGGGGGGGATATGTAATAAATAATAAATAAATAAATCTTTAAAAAAAAAAAAAAAAAGATACAGACTGACAGAATGGATAAAAAAATATGAGCCATCCGTATGCTGTTTACAAGAGACTAACCTTAGATCCAAGGATAAAAATCAGCTGAAAGTGTAAAGTTGGAAAAGATACTCTATGCACACAGTAACCAAAAAACAGCAGGAGTAACTACACTAATATTGGACAAAACAGACTTTAAAAATGCAAAAAAGTTCTAAGAGATGCAGAAGGCCATTATATATTAACAAAAGGGACAACCCACCAGGAAGATATACAGTCATAAATATCTATGCACCTAACCAGGGTGCCCCAAAATACATGAGGCAAACTGGCAAAACTGAAGAGAGAAACAGACAACTCTACAATAATAGCTGGAGACTTCAACATACCACTCACATCATTCAATAGAACAACTAGACAGAAGATCAACAAGGAAACAGAGAACCCTAACAACATGATAAACGAGCAAGACCTAACAGATATACAGAATGTTGCATCCCAAATCAGCTGGTTATACATTCTTCTCAAGCGCTCATGGATCTTTCTTTAGGATAGACCTCATGTTGGGTCACAAAGCAGGTCTCAATAAATATAAAAAGATTGAAATCATACAAAGTACCTTCTCAGATCATAATGGAATAGGGCTGGAAATCAGTAATAGACAGGAAAGGGGAAATTTTTTGCAAATTGTGGAGGCTAAACAACACCCTCCTAAAGAATTTGTGGGTCAAAAAAGAAATTGTAAGAGAAATTAGTAAATATTTCAAGATGAATGAAAACGAGAACCCAACTTATCAAAACTCACGAATATAGCAAAGGCAGTGCAGAGAGGAAAATTTATAACCTTAAACTTCTATATTAAAAAAGAAGAACTAAAATCAAAGACCTAACTGAATACCTGAGAAACTAGAAAAAGAACAGCAAACCAATCCCAAAGTAAGCAGAAGGAAAGAATAAAGATTAGAGCAGAAATAAATGAAATTGAGAACAAAGAAAATAGAGCAAAATCAACAAAACCAAAAGCTGGTTCTTTGAGAAGATCAATAAAATTGTCAAACCCCTTGGGAAGTGGATGTGGTTCAAGCAGCTGGGCTCCTGCCTACCACATGGGAGGTCCCAGGTTTGGTTCCAGGTGCCTGCTAAAGATAAGCAAGACAGTGAGCTGACGTGACTGACTAGTGCGGCGAGCTGACCCAACAAGATGATGCAACCAAGAGACACAGCAAGGAAACACAATGAGAGACACAACAAACAGGAGGTGGCTCAAGCAATTAGGTGCCTCCCTCCCACATGGGAGGCCCCGGGTTCGTTTCCAGTGCCTCCTAAAAAAAAAGAAGAAGACAAGCAGACAGTGAGCGTAAAAAAAACGGATAAATAAAAAAACAAATCTAAAAAAAAAGCTGGATTAGGCAAAAAAACCCAACATTATAAAAATAAAACAAAAGTTAAAAATTGTCAAACCCCTAGCTAGACTAACAAAGAAAAAAAGAGAGAAGATGCAAATAAATAAAATCAGAAACGATGGGGGGACGTTATGACTCCACAGAAATAAAAAGAATCATAAGAGGATATTATGATAAACTGTATGCCAATAAACTAGACAACCTAGATGAAATGGACAAATTCCTAGAAATGCACAACCAGCCTGCACTGATGCTACAAGAAATACAAGAACTTAACAAACAAACCAATCAAATTTAAAGAGATCGAATCTGTCATCAAAAATCTCCCACAGAAAATTCCAGGACCAGATGAGATGGCTTCACAGGTGAACTCTACCAAACATTTTGAGAAGAATTAATGCCAATCCTATTTAAACTCTTCCAAAAAAGTGAAGAGGGAAAATTACCCAACACATTTTACAAAGCAAACATCACCCTAATGCCAATTAGTTTTTGACAAACCTACCAAGACCACATTACTGGTACAAAACAGTCTCTTCAACAAATGGTGCTGGGAGAACTGGATATCCATAACCAAATGAATGAAAGAGGGCCCCTATCTCACTCCCTACTCAAGAATCAACTCAAAATGGAACAAAGACCTAAATATAAAAGCCAGGACCACAAAACTAGAAGAAAATGTAGGGAGACATCTTCAAGATCTTGTGGTAGGTGTTAGCTTCTGGGACCTTATACCCAAAGCATGAGCAACAAAAGAAAAAAGATAAATAGGACCTTCTCAATGGTAAATGTATACACCTCAAAGGACTTTGTCAAAAAGGTGAAAAGGCAACCGACTCAATGGGAGAAAATATTTGGAAATCACATGTCCAATAAGGGTTTACTATCCATGATATATAAAGAGATGCTATAACTCAACAATAAAAAATGGGCCAAAGACTTGAATAGATGTTTGTCCAAAGAAGAAATACAAATGGTACATAACACATGAAAAAATGTTCAACCACACTAGCGATTAGGGAAATGTAAATCAATGCTACAACGAGATATCATTTCACACCTATTAGAATGGCCACTATTAAAAAGACAGAAAACTACAAGTGTTGGAGAGGATGTGGAGAGAGAGGAAGCTTAATCACTGCTGGTGGGAATGTAGAATGATACAGCCATTGTGGAGGACTGTTTGGCAGTTCTTAAGGAAGTTGAATATAGATTTGCCATGTAACCTGGCAATACTACTACTAGGTATATATACCCAGAAGAACTGAGAGCAGTGGCACAAATAGATATCTGCACACTGATGTTCATAGTAGCGTTATTCACAATTGCCAAAAGATGGAAATAATCCAGGTGTCCATAAATCAATGAGTGCATAAACAAATTGTGCATACACACGATGGAATATTATGCAGCTGTAAGAAGAAATGAAGTCATGAACCTGGAGGACATTATGTTGAGTGAAGCAAGCCAGACACAAAACAACAAATACTGCACGATTGTGCTACTATGAACTAAATATATTGTACAAACTCATGGATTTAATAACTAGAGTATAGGTCTCTAGAAAACAGAATGAGGTTAGAGAATGGAAAACTAAGGGTTAATCCATGCAGAATTGGTAAAAAGGTTTTTCAAAAGTCTTTGGAAATTAATAGAAATGGTGAAGGCACATCACAGTGTTTGTAACTAGTAGTGCTATTATATGGGTATGACAGTGGATGAAAGGGAAAGTCTAAGGTTATGTGTATTATTAAAAGGAAAGCTAAAAAATGTAACATTGGACTGTATAGCACAGTGAAATCACATGTGAAATATGAGTATGGGTAATATTGCATATATAATACTTTTTCTTTGAAACTGAACAAATGTACAGTTCATCCTAATGTTACAAGATGTTAATATCAGGCAAAAATACAACCAAAGCAAAATATGGACAGTAGTATATAGTAATATATTAATAATGTTCCATTAAGGGTAAAAAAAAAAAAGGAACTACACTAAGTGAAAGAAACTAGACAAAAGATACTACATATTGCTTGACTCCATCTATACAAAATATAAATATGAGTAAATTAGAGAGATGTAGGGGCTGGCTCAATAGCCCAGTGGATAGGGCACCGGCATACCACATGGGAGGCCCCAGGTTCGGTTCCCGGGGACCTCTCCTAGCGGGCAGACCGCCTTGAGAATGGCAAGCCGCCATGGGCGGGCCAGAGCCGCTGTGGGCAGGGCAAAAAACTGCCACGGACAGGGCAAAAGCTGCCACCGGCAGGTAGCCCGCGAATGGAGCGCAGCCAGCCACCCGTGAACTGAAAGCCGGCCATGAATGGAAGCAGAAGCCGCCTACGAGCGGGGAAAGCCGCGCCTGCGCAGTGACCAGTCTCCGCGCGTCGCCGCAGCGGGGGGGAAGGGGAGATATGTAATAAAATAAATAAATCTTAAAAAAAAAAAAAAATAGATGTAAACAGAAAAGCAGCTATGTATGGCAGGGGAAGCATAGAGTGACTGAGAGGTGAGATTATTAAGGGGTAGAGCTTATTTGTCTGTTTTTTGTTTTATTATTATTATTATTGGAATAATGAAAATGCTCTAATAATTACTGAAGTGATGAATGTGCAACTATGTGATTATACCAAATACCATTGATTATACACTTTGGATTGATTGTATGCTTTATTAATATATATCAATAAAATTGATTTTAAAATTGTAGGGGGAGGAGGGGTTGAAAAAGAATTGTTAACTTTTTATTTTTCCAAACAAGGATATATATATTTTTTATAATATCACTGATCAGTATCACCATTTCAGAAAGACTTACTACATCATCCTTACTATTCTTTTAAACCTGGATCAGTAAAGCCTCAGCCACAGATTGGCTCTAGACTAGTCTGTCATAGATGAAGGACTCTAGATGAATTAATGCTAATACTTCTTCCAATTCTAACAGTTCACAATTTGACCACTTTTAAGAATAACCCGTATTTGGATATGTTGAATTTTTCTTTAAACATAAAGTCTCATTAGGCTACAATTTACACTTCATACTATACTTCCTCTAAAATTCCTAAAGGAAGACAGCACAAATCTGAGAAGAGAAGTATAGTCAAGTTAGTATGATAAGAGGCTAGCAATCAAGAGGCTTAGGTTTCATTTTTGCCTAAGTTAGCGAACTAACAGAGGATTACTATCCTCCCGTTTCCCCTTACAAAAGACTCTCAGCTTTGATAACAATAACTGCTGAATACTTACTAGATATGCCGCACCCTGTGCTGAGTTTTATGTTAGGTCATTTCATCTTCACAACCACCCACGAGGTGGATAAGAACTATTATTATTTCCATAGGTGACAAAATTGAAGCACAAAGAAATTAACATATCATGTTCACACAGCTAAATATTGGTTGGCAGGGTCAGGTCTGTCTCACATCAGAGTTTAAGCTCTTTTAGACATACATTATTTATTTTCTCCACTCTACCTACATATGGCAAGGAGTATTTTAAGGAGTGAACAAGTTCTGTGGATCATACTCTTATTTTTAAGTCATCACTTACCCAGTTTCTTTCAACCTTAGCCTCAAAGCTCTATTAGTTTAAGATAGCCTAGATATATGGGTCACTTCTGAGAAACCTTGTCCATCAGTGTCCTTGTGCTTCTAGGAGAGCTGGTCCCAGGCCCATCCTACCACAGAGCTCTAAGATTTAACAGTCTGACAGCTCCATCAGATGGTTACCCCCATGCCTGCTTTGACCCAAGTTTTAAGTCTTGGGTTAAAAATAACTAATTGCTTTAGAATTAAGAATGAGTCCTGAAATGTCAACATCTTGTTTTCTGTAAGTGATACCTATGCAGGCTGAATCTCACAGCATTTCTCATTCATATTTATATGCACACAGATTATACCCTTAAAAACTTAAATTTGCTAACCACAGTAATCATAGTTTAGCCTCAAGGAGCACACCATATAAGACCACCAGCTCTTGGGTTCTCATATAACACTGACCAAATTTCTATAATTCTAAGGTGCCAAAAATACACCAAAGATTTAAGTGTTTAAAGGGAAAAAAAGAAAAAGGACCGCTAAATTAAATATACACATTAACTATAAAAGGTATCCCAATTATAGAAATATTAAAATGTAAGGGGAAAAATATAGTATGTTTTAGAATCAAGGAAATGTACTTCTTCTAGTCAAGTAAATGAAATAATGCATTGGTCTTACAATAGTCTCTGTGGTCACTAAAGTCAAGTTTCTTTTCTAGTTATGGCCAAGTACCACTATCCAGTTGTGCCTTTGAGTTATAACTCAGAGTGTGCCTTTACACACTGGGCTTAAAAGACTCATGGCTGTTTTAATATTGCACTTCTTAAACCCAGCTATCACAACACATCGCAAGCCTCTGACACAAGGCTAGGATGTAGATAGCTTGGTTAGTATCAAGTGCTGTCTACCTCCTTAAAAATAAGCACATCTCAGGTCCAGTCCTCTCAGGAATAATACAGTGATGTCTATGGATTGTAACCTGACAACTGTGTAGCAGCTCAGGACAACTAAGAGCACTGAAAGACACAGGTTATTAGCTAATGGGAACCAATAACCAGAGGGTTTTTGACAAGTCAAGAGTGCTTTGGAACACGTAAATTATTTCACAAAGGAATGTGATGTTATTAAGGCTAGGCCTCCTTGTTTGTTTCTTCTTGTTGCAAACTCACGATTTATTAAAATCTAGTAACAAAATAGATTCCTATATGTTTTGAAGTGTCATGCTATTTAGCAACAAATATTTTGTATCTGTGGAACACTCTGTAATAAAACAGATTTTACAGGCAGTTTAGCTAAAATATTTCCTTGGATAATCTTGATGTTTTGTCATCTTTTAGGTAAAAGGATTCATGACAAAGGGTATTTAACATGGCTGAGGACATGATGAATTAATTACACTGGCAGAATTCATTATAATTCATGCCTTAATATTTTGCAAAATACCTGGGTACTTATACAACACCCTGAAAGCGACTACAACATATTTACAAATCATCCTTCGGGAGCTCTCAGAGAACTTTTCAAGCTAGCAAACACGGAAAGCAATGTTTTTATTATATAAAAGAAAGAAAACAACTGCATTCAATAATGTGGCCTTGAACTCAAATTATAGCTGTGCAAGCTAACATGAAATTGGTCTAAGACATGGAGACTCACAGCTCTATGGCAAATAAATGGTACCAAAACCAAAACCATAACAACAAAAAAAACGCATACAACCTAATGGCTAATCAAAACTCATGTTTTCCTGAAGTTCTATTTGGTGTTCATTCTAGCATAAGATGAAATTCTTTTAAACTTTTCCTTTATAGCGCTTAAATTTTCTGTATAATTGTGTTTTTCACACTGAATTATTTCTTTGACGACAGGAACCATGTTTGTTTTTTTCACTGTTGTAGTCTCTATGCCTAGCACAGTGCTTGGCACATAACAAGCACTCAATATGAATAAATTTCACCTAAATTCCCTCTTTCTTATTTGAGCAAGTGTCTTAGTTCACCATACTGGCCTGGGTCAGAATCTCATAAAAGCAATTTAAAATTTAAACTCAATCTATATTATTCACTTCCTTCAATTACTACATATCTTGTGCCTTCTACACAACTCCATGTATTCTCAGAGAGAGGAACTGTACCAAATTATAGGACTTCCAGTTTTACTGGGGCCCATGACCTATTAAAACCCTTCAGTCAGAAGGTAAGAGAAGTCACAACAAATTGAGTATCAGTGGGAGATATGAAGTTTGAATGTGTTATATCATTATGTGCTTTTAATAGAAAAAAATTTCAGGATGAACGAAAGTAGCATTACTGGAAAACAAAGCACAGGAGAGGGGGTGGAAAGTGAGTCAACTGGCAAAAATCCTTAGCATGGGGGGGGGGGGGGGGGAAGGCATGTATTTCCATACCTCAATTAGTTTGTCTCCTTTGACTACATCCAGATGTAAACCAGGTGGAGGTTTACCTGCCCTGAAAAATAAGAATGAAAAAGCATTTTCAGGAAGAGTTCACAAATGCTATTTACAATCATTCTCCCATTCAACACTGCATCTCTCTTACCAGGCTATAATTAATTCATATTCAAGCAGAAATGTCATCTACTTCACTGTTATTATAGCTCCTTTCTACATTTGACACTTCCC
>PVKH010028124.1:0-12897 GCA_004027955.1 Chaetophractus vellerosus
AGACTGCCCCTTGGTAATAATAACCTTATTCGGATGAGTGAAATAAGTGGAGCCTGAAAGAATACTTAAACGGAGTGACAGGAGAAAATTCTTAAGGGTGTGGTATCACAGAAAGCAAAGGAAGAGAGCATTTGAAAGAGGAGGGGGTAGTCATCATTGTCAGATATTTAGAATTCTACTGACTGAGGACTGGGTTGAACCCCAGCTCTGTTTGTCATCTGGTGACTTTGGTTATCTGTTGCTGCCTAACAGATTACCTCACAACTTAGAATAGCAACAAGCATTTAATAGATTCGTGGGTCTGCCGTTTGGGTAGTGCTCAGTGGGGCGACTGATCTCTGTGTATTCTTAGCTGGAGAGGCTCAGTGGGGTGGATTCACCTTCACGAAGCTCATGTGACTGGCAGGTGAATGCTGGCTGTGGCTGGGAGCCTCCTGTCCTCTTCACGAGGGTCTCTGCACACAGGCATCATACAGAAGCACATTGCGTTTTTATCACACAGTGTCATTTCCACTATTCGCTTGATTAGCACAGACACAAAAGTTCTGCCCTAGGTTTGAGGGGTGGGAGTTGTTATTTCGATGGGATAGAGAAGCATCCAGCTGGGAGGGTTCTTGGGCAGGCAGGTGGTTGTGGGTGAGGCTGCCATGTGACTGTGACCCCAGGCCTGTGGAACGGTGGACCTATCACCAGGGCCAACTCGAGGAGAGGACCATTATGGGTGTTCCAAGGGTGCTAATGATTTGTGAGCCAAATAAACATTTTGTGTGTGTGTGTGTGGGGGGGGATTTCTTAGGGTTTGCCACTGAGGATCCCTGTCTTTGTCTTGTCATTGTTGCATAGGTTTCTCACAGCAGTTGGGGCACAATGATGTGCAGGGAGACAGGCTAATGTTGGTCTTGGAGGGCTAAGACTGGTTTATATCTGACTCTTCTTGTGAATTTCTTTCCCCTTTATTCTTCCATGAGCAAACTGACCTTTTGTCCCCTCACTGAAACTGTTAGTCTCCTCAGGAGTTTCTTTGTGATTCTCTACTTTGGTACTCTCTTGTTGTGTTGATCTTGAGATTTCCCTCATCTTGGCATAAGGTGGATTTTAATTACCAAGGCTCTGGAGACCTGACCTGCTCCATCCTGTCACTTGTGGTGTTCTGCTCCCACTTGATTCAGCAGGAATGCTTTGTTTTGAAGCCTGGCAACTCCTTTGCCTTCCTCACTGCCATGGCATTGCCAACTTAGAGCCACAAGACACTTCCTCCCCCACCCTTCAGTGTGCCCAGGCCTCCCTCTCCTTCAGGCTCTGGTGTCCTCTGACTTCTGCCCTCCCCTTCCCCCCCACAAGTCAGGTCCCTTCTCTGCTCTCTGGCCTCAGGCACTGGCCGTGGGGGGTGCCTTGAGGGTGTAAGCATTTCTGTTCTGTAGACTGTACCTAACTGAACCAGAGCTACTGGAGCTTTGTAAATCTCTTCCCACTAGAACAAGTTCGGGCAGTTATGGGTCCATGCTGTCCTTGGGTATAAAAGCAGCAGGCTCATCTTCATTCATTCATTCAGCATGTATTCCCTGAGTATTTACTCTGGGACCAGCTCCATGATAGACGCTGGGGATGCAGTGAGAGAGGAGTTTTCAGCCTGGACGAGTAAACCAGCAATGCATGAAGGCAAAAATGCACGGCAGTGCAGGGACATCTGAGGCCTCTCAGCAGAGGGTGTCAAGTACAAGTTGGAGTAAACCATACCTTTTTTTTTTTTTATGGTAACTGGGCTGGAGATTGAACACCTGGTCCTCGTATGTGGGAAGCCGGC
Organism: Chaetophractus vellerosus; assembly: GCA_004027955.1. Taxonomy (NCBI): domain Eukaryota; kingdom Metazoa; phylum Chordata; class Mammalia; order Cingulata; family Chlamyphoridae; genus Chaetophractus; species Chaetophractus vellerosus. The sequence continues at coordinate 1,805 of PVKH010028124.1, forward strand.
ATTCAACCACTGAGCCACATCAGCTCCCAACCATTCCATTCTTAATTTTGTTTTTCTTCACTCCTCATTTCCTTGCTTGCTCCCTTTTTTCTTCTCTCGTGCTGTGTCGTAGATGTAAGTGAAACTCAGGCATTGTTCGGTTTCACTAATGGTCAAGACTGGCAGAGCTTGGGAAGTATTAGTCTTAGGTAAAACAGTGTGGGCTGGCAGAGAAACAGGTAAGGGCTGGCTACAGCCAAGTAGCTTAGAAAACAATTTAAAATTGTTTATTTCATGAGTTTTATCTGTTCTGAACTTATATTGAGACTCTGGTAAAGGCAAATATCTCAAGAATCTTGGAAATTTAGGCATGGATTTAGAGCAAGATGGGATCATCCAGAATGTAAAAAGAGGGACAGGGTCAGGGAGGTGAAGTGACAGGAACTAGGTCACACAGTACTTGACGTGTGGTTTTCTAAGATGACCACAGTACAGTAAAGTTTTGCTTTTGAAAAGTGAAAAATAAATGAGGCCTACATTTAATACTTGGTATTATACTTCTTCCCAACCAATATAAATTTAAAATGTTTCTCTTTTTAAAATAGCAAACAGATGTTTCAGAAGACAGCGATGATGATTTGGAAGTTGATGAAGATGAGATTTTTGGTTTCATAAGTCTTTTAAATTTAACTGAACGAAAGGTTGGTTTCATTTAGCCCCTGATGAAAGTGTCTTTAATCTCAGAATGATATTAACTGTAAGGCTATGTGTTCTTGTGAAATCTTGATGTAATCCTTTTGTCAATATGAAGGTGTTTTTGAATAATCTGTGCACCCAGTTAAAGTCATTCATTCCCTGCAATACTAGGGAATCATTTGGCTTTGCACTAACTGGTGTTCTGATGTTGGTGACACAGCACCTGTTTGTGTCTCGCTGAGACTGTTCCTTTGCTACCTGTGAAGTGTGGATATTCTGAGGTGTCATTGCTTTCTGAAGTTGAGGGCACTTACTGATGTTTGTGTTTTGATTCATCTCTTATCAACTCATTGATGAGTTCTAATAAAAAGTAACCAGCTGCTCACCCTCCTCAGAACAAGAAGCAGGCTATACTTTAAATTTTTATATGGCTTTTCCAGTTATTTCCATCTTAGAAGATGGACTGGAATTGCTATTTCAGTGTCTGCATGTTAGTTATAATCCTCGTCTTTCCAGTGCTCGTGGGCTGGTTCATAACAAGACATAGTTACTTTTGAGAAATACTTTTAAGCAGTCTACCCTGGAAACATCCAATATTTCAGAAGCTATGGCAGGAAAACTGCCTTTCTCTTTGAGACAGAGAGTGACAGCTCTGTTTCGCGTTTCCTCCTGTAAATGATGGCCTCTAATAAAAAGCCAGCCTTCTCTTTGCTTTCTAGGGTACCCAGTGTGCTGAACAAATTAAAGAGTTGATTCTGAGCTTCTGTGAGAAGAACTGTGAAAAGAGCATGGTTGAACAGCTGGACAAGCTTTTAAATGACACCACCAAGCCTGTGGGCTTGCTGCTAAGTGAAAGATTCATTAACGTCCCTCCACAGATCGCCCTGCCCATGCACCAGCAACTTCAGTAAGAACGTGATGTTTTCCCAACTGGATTCAGAAATGTCATTTAAATAGAATATGTTGATAGGGAGTGTGATGGGAGTGGAAGAAACATCCCAAGATGTCCAGATTGTTAATAATTGGCTTTTTAAAGTTTCAGTTATTTGTGGCAGTAATCTTAGAGATAATGCTTTTAAAGATTTAGATGAGGGAAGCAGATGTGGCTCAAGCAATTGAGCTCTTGCCTATACCACAAGGGAGGTCTGGGTTCCATTCCCAGTGCCGCCTAAAGAAGACGAGCAAGACAGTGAGCTGACACAACAAGATGATGCAACAAGAGACACAGGGAGGAAAACATAATGAGAGACGCACCAAAGCAGGGAGTGGAGGTGGCTCAAGCAATTAAGTGCCTCCCTCCCAAATGGGAGGTCCCAGGTTCAGTTCCCAGTGCCTCCTAAAAAAAGAAGACCAGCACACAACAGATACAGCAAATGCAAACAATGAGGGGTGGGGAGAAATAAATAAAATAAATCTTTAAAAAAAATTTAGATGATATAAAAATAGGTGAATTTTATATAAATTGACTTTTTACTCCTTATTTGACCAAAGCTTTCACTGTTTTCATAGATAAATTTCTGTGACGTGAATAAATGAACAATTTACAACAACAACAAAAGCTGACTAAAAGGCCTAAATTCTTTTGGTCTGGTTTGTGGATGATGAAAACTTAGTCTGAGACTACCTCTCTGGCTTCACAGGCTTTTTGTTTTATTTTTAATGCAGGAGTTTGAAGGTTATAGAAATATTTTGTTTTTTAATTTACCCCCTCTTCCCCAGATGGTTCTTTTGTATCTCTGCTCATTGTTTGCTCGTCTTCTCTAGGAGGTACCGGGAACCGAATCTGGGACCTCCCACATGAGAGGCGAGTGCCCAGTGGTCTGAGACACATCTGTTTCCCATGGGCTGCAGCATCTGCTGGCTTGTGGTCTTTGCTGGTTGCAGGGGGTGTGGCGTCTGCTCATCTTTTTTAGAAGGTACCGGGACCCAAACCCGGGACCTTCCATGTGGTAGGCAGGCACCCAACTGGTTGAGCCACATCTGCTTCCACAACAGAACTATTTTAGATGTGAGAAGAGCCATGAATCTGGTCTTGCCTGTGGTTTGAAATAAAGGTGGAGAATGTATACAGGTCTTCTAGGTTTCACAGAACATTCTTTCTCAGTGGTCATGGTACCTATATTGTGGCTCCCCCTTAAATATTTTGTGGGAATGTAACTGCAGCCTGGAAACCTTTAGGTTTCCTATTTCCCCTTTGTAGATCCACTGCTTAGTTTTGCTCCTGTTCCTCTCCCTTCCCCCTCTCAGTTGCTACTTCTATTGTACCTCTGCTGCCACAAGTGTTTTGTTTTTTTTCACTGATCAGCTGGAGTTCACGTTGATTTGGCTTAATGGAAAAGTGATCTTTCTCTTGATCCTCTTAAAAGAAAGCTGAAGTGGGTTGTTCTCTGAATTTCTTTACATTTTTGTTTAGAGACAACCAGATGCATAGGGCTATGTGTTGTTTTCAGAAGGAAAAATTAAAGCTCCATTCCAGTTGACTATTCTAGAATTATCCATGTCTTGTCATGAGTTTTCTGCAGTATGGCAGAAGTTAGTCCCAGTCTTTAATGACTAGAGGCTGTATAGCAGTCACATGCTCTAGTGACACTGGTTGTGGCCATATAAGCAGAATGCTCATTGCTTTAGAAAATTCAGATTCTTATAGATTTCTAACTTCTCAGCTGGAAGAACAGTGATGGCATGCTGAGTGAATGAGATGCATCCATCATTGTCCATGTATCCACAGCTCTAAGAATAGGTTACCAAAGCATAATCTTGAGAGAGTCATTATTTATTATGAAAAGCAGAGTCATAATCAGTCTAGAGTGCATCTGGACTGCATAAGTAAAAATCATTGCTTCAAAGCATCTCAATCCAAAGTCTGTTCATTAAGCTTGTGTCAGTACAGAACCCACTGAAGATGCCTCACAGGTTTTCTCAAGTGCTCTGGTTTGTTGAGGGACTTAACCTGACCCAGCGTGCAAACTTTCTTTGTGTCTTATAGGAAGGAACTGGCCGAGGCACATAAAATGAACAAGCCATGTGGGAAGTGTTGCTTTTACCTTCTGATTAGTAAGACATTTGTGGAAGCAGGAAAAAACAATTCCAAAAAGAAATGGAGCAACCAAAAGAAAGATGAGCTAATGTTTGCAAATGCAGAGGAAGAATTTTTCTATGAGGTAAGACTATCCTGTTTCATCTGTTTCTTTGGATGTAAAGAAGGGCTTTTTTGACAGTAAAGATTTATTGCTGTCCCATTTTATGTCAGAGTCCTCTGAGTGTGGCCACTCTTTCTTTTTCTCTGTATCCCTAGTAGCTAGCAACTAAGGTAGTGCATGCACATAGTAGGCACTCAAAATGTTGGTGCCTCCCCCTGCCCTCTTTGGTGATGACGGTGGGGAGGAAGAGAATGGCAGCCAGGACGCCAACAGTGATTAGGGTAGTGTGTAACATGGACAATGAAATACCAGAGAATATTTTTTCTCATGCTGTCCTCAAAGAATCTTGAAGTAAATCTCTGATGGGGAATGTATTTTTCTGCATTGGATATCTCTTATTACTCTAATTTCTACTAAAGCCTTAAAGCACCTACAGATTCAGCTCTGTCCTTATTTTTCAGGAAGTGAATTATAAATATAAAATTTCTCATCTGAAGTCCTCAGCACTTAAGGCAGACCATTTCATGGAAGTCTGGAGTTTTATGACAGTCTAGTTATACAAACTTACTGCTTGTTGACACTGCAGTGTGCTAGGGCAGCAGCTCAGGGTGGAAGCAGACCAGTGCTGGAGACTGACTCTTCTCACCAATTGTCAGACTTTTGAGAGGCTTAACTTCACTCGTTTGTCAAGATTATTTTAAGTGAGATCATGAATTAAAAACGGGGTATAAATGGGTAGTAGTGCTAATACCACTTAGCTGCTTAGTCACCTTTTAGAAATAGGATGGCTCTATCCATGCTCTCCATGGAGGTTACGAATCTATCTGGGAGTGTGTTAGAACTTGTGTGAATGGCCCCCTTGAGTTGAGTTTGAGCTTTGCTTTCTTTAGCCGTCATTCCTGTTTAAATATATGCCCAGCATAGTTTTCCTTGCCGTAGAGTATAATGAATTTGCTTTTAGGCTGTCTGGATCTTTGATTTGTGGTTCTTTGGTTTAGAAGGCAATCTTGAAGTTCCACTACTCGGTGCAGGAGGAGAGTGACACGTGCCTGGGAGGCAGGTGGTCTTTTGATGATGTACCCATGAGGCCCTTGCGGACCGTGATGGTGATTCCAGCTAACAAGATGAATGAAATCATGGACACACTCAAAGACCATCTATCTGTCTAACCCACTCCCCAGGGAAATTGCCAGAAAACTCAGCTGAGATTTACTGAAAAACTCATGACTTTATTCAGATTAAGGTCCTCTACAAAAAAGTAGGGTTCTGTCACCCACGACACATTTACAAAAAAATTTTTTTTTTCATTTTGGTCAAATTAATTATGTATATAGTTGATTAAAAACTTTTCCAACAAGAAGAAAAACATGGACTAGTTATTTAAAGAACTCAATAAAAACTTTTTTTTTTTTTTTAAATATACAAAGTGTTATTTTTTTCCCCAGACTCTCCTGGTGTGGGTTATAATTCCTTTTTTGTGTTAAACATCTGCACATCACTAAGTAGACCACTTCCAGTAACTTTGGGGTACTTATTGCACATGGTGTCTCCGTGGAGAGCAGTTATGAAGAGTTACTGTAAAATGCATCTTTGTTCAGCAGTAGTTTCCGGGCACTTCTCATACATATTCTGTTCCTTTTTCATTGTTGAAATGGGTGACAGGTGATCCATTACTTGCTGCAGAATATCCTTACTTTCACTAGGAGGCAGATTACTGAAGTAGTATTGTGGTGCCAGTTGCATAAATCTGTTTGTTTAAAAAAATTATTTTTTTTTTTAGTGAGAGATACCATACATGATGCAGGGACTTTCTGGCCCTATAGAATCTACCTGTAGTGCTGGTATTTAATTTAAACTCCTTGGTGTTTTAGTCTGCCCTTGTAGAGTAAATGCTTTCTGTGGTTTTCATGGCACCACTCCAATGATATTTCTAGAACAATCTGGCTTCTCTGTGTGTCACACAGTGCAAGTGAGGCCCACTGCTCCAACCACTGGTGGGGACTGGTACTCCCCTAAGGTCCACCACAAAATGAGAAGGATCAGACCCTATTCAGAGGAGAACTTTGGGTAGGTAATAGAAGTGCTATTTTTGCCTCTTTCTTATTAACTAGAACTGCTCCACATCCAGCTGCTTAAGCTGGACACCTCTGAGTTATTTTTGGTTCCTACCTTGAACATGGCTTTGCTCAAGCTGCAGTGGTACCTTAAAAATGGACCTGGAATCAGTTCTGCAATAGCCTTCAGACTGGTCTCCATTCTCACTGTTGCCCCCTTCAGTCCATTCTCTGCTTAACAGCCAGAGTGATCATTAAAAGCATATAAAGATGTTACTCTGGCTTAAAACTCTCCTAGTGTATTGTACTGCACTTTAGATAAAATCCAAACTCTCTCTGTGGCCCACAAAGCCCTCAATCCTCTGGCTTCAACCTTATCTTCTCCCTCCACCTTCCCCTTCCCCAGTCTGTCTGTCCCTGAAGGATGGCTAAGCTCATTCCCCATCAAGGTTTGTACACCTGTGGGCACTGTGTTCCTCTAGCATTTGATTCCTCTGAAGATGTATTATCCTTTGCTTTCTGTTCCTTTATGTATTCTCTCTCTGTTAAGCAGGGACATTTCTTAAATATCATCCATAGAGCCCTGTACGTAGTAGGTACTTGTATCTCATCATAAATTTAGCTTGGTTCCCATGAAAACATAACTAAAAATGTGATGAAACCAAATTTCTTTCCCGTTAGACTTACAGTTCAGGAGAGATTTCCGAGGTAGTCCTGATGTAGTTGTTCTCCGAGATGCTGAACCTGTGGAAGAGCACCCACTCTGGCATCTTCTTGGTGACAGAGTAACTGGAAAGGGGGTGCAACTGAGCAACTTGCTTGTGTGTAAGCATTAAGTAGTTACCTGATCCATCAACATCCCGAGCGATCTACCAGGCAGAGTTTTAAGGAAAAAAGGCTTTGCATTAATATGGAGATCAACTCAAACATGCTTGATTAAACAATTCTGAAGTATTTCATCCATAATAGTTAAAACCACAAAATTGCCACCTATATTTTCTCCTTTTAGCTAGAGAAAATAAGCCATAAACCTATTTTGCCCAAAACTTTGAGACAGTGATGAAGATGTCCGCTAACTTCAGGAATTTCAGGGCAGTGTACTAAGATAGTACAGCTACAAAGATTAATGTTTGGTCATAGGATAAAAATTAGCATAGTACCTGGCTAATTATAGACTATTCTCAAATGTCAGGTGTTTTGGAGTTGATGTTTTAGCTCACTGAATCCTCACAATAACCCTGTGATATAGGTACCTTTCTCCTTTTCCTTACAAATAAGGAAAGCTATGCTAAAATGCCCCTTTTTGTCTGTTGAAATGCTTTAGTTATGTGGCAATGCCACAGAATTTTTCAGACTATGAGGTGCCTGAATGTGCTTGAATCTAGAGGAGTGACACTAGTCAGCCTTCACTCTGGGGTAAAAACAGAACGCGACCTTACTGCTACTTGTTAGGCATTAGTATCACTGGTTAAATTTGAGCTAATACGTGAACAGGTGAGATGGGGCACTATACCTGAGGTTCAGCAGAAAATAGTGATTGCTTTAATAAATTTCTGTTCTGTAATGAAAAAGACCTTTTGTTTTCTTTTGGACAAAGTTAATATATGCTGGCTTGGGCCTTTGAGAGGAAGTATGTTTCAATACCAAATCTTTAATAATGTGGGTTTTTAGTTTTATCTTAAAAGGAAATAACCCTCAATCATCTTCTAGGTGAAAGATTCCTGGCAGGTGGTCCTCAACATGGGGCATTTTGTGCAGACCATGCTAAAGGCAGCCTTATCCATTCTCACCTGCATGAAGTAACCAGACAGAAGAGCTTTCTTTATGTTCAGTGTGTTTTCCTTTGAACCAAAAGCAGGTTCTGCATAGGGAAGCTCGATCCGCTTGATAATCTCTGACAGTTCAGCTCGGATGACATCAGCCATCCTAAGTGCAGAGCAGTTGAGGAAGTGATCGTGACACCACTTCTCAACACAGTCTAGGAGGCAAAGGACAAAAGGCTACTGAGAAATGATCTATAATCAGCTGAGCTGCCCAGGCCAGGAAGATGCTCTGTCTTAAGTCCTTGAAGTCTCCTGCTGCTAAAGAGGTCATACTGTGGTGGCAGGGCAACAGCAAGGGCAGGGATCTCTGGTGGCTGTGAGAGTGGCTGCTGGCACTTCAAGGAAGGGAGGTGGCAATGGGCAGCCAAACACACTCGGGCTGTTGAGATTCCGTGACCCCATCCGACTGTGGAAACAGTACGTTCTGAGTGCTGATGAAAAGTTTATCACCCTTAATCTGTGGTTCATAAGGGGGTAGAGCTGGTTGTCTGAGGATCAACATTTAGTCTCATGTATACAGCAAGGATGTACATGGCACATTTAATCAAATTAGGAGGGAAAAAAACAAAGTCCTCTGATTCATAACAGATGCTGAATATATGTTATTTAATTGTAAGAAAAGGATTACTCCTAGGCTGGCTTGGGAAGTAATTATGTTATCTACTACCTGAGCTGCAAATTTCATATTAAAATTCAGTTATCTAGTTCAGTTTGAAGATATTCCTTCTTGCCATCTATAATTAAGATGGACCCTGAGTTTTGCCTTGACCTGGAATGTACATGGCCTTGGTGCAGTTGGGAGAGGACCTCATTTACACCGTCCAGTCCACTCGGGCCTACTCTAAGCAGCAGAAACATGACCTTGGTCACCAGTGTCACACATCCGGCTTGCTCTCAGGAGGTGCCACCAAATTCCCCGTGTCCTTTCTGGCCACTGACAACTTTTTCTTCTCAGCTTTAAATCCTAACTCCCTGCTCTTTATACAATCCTCTGTCTTTCAATTTGCTGTCACATTTTTCACTTCAAATATTTTTGACATTATCTGTTGAAGCAAAGGTGGTAAAAGAAAATCAAGGCGAGGGAATCCTCATGGGCTGGCCCTCTTTGGAGGCTCCAGCCTCCTGCTACATGCTATGCTCTGTCCGGCCTTTAACTCCCAGCACAGGTGTGTCAGATGCAGGCTGCTCCCCTCCCTCAGCCCTGGGTGCCCTCCTGTGAGCGCCCACATGACCACTGTCACAGGACTGACACAGGCCTTCCTGCCTCTTTTACGCATGCCAGTCTGTTTTTCAGGATGTGCTCTCTCCCCTTCCCTCCGCCTAACAATTCCATCCAACTCCTCTAGCTCGCTCCAGTCAAATCCTCTTGAGCCTCACCTCAGCATAGCAGCCTACTTTTACTATTGTCTGGAGCTTGGTTTTTAATGCTCTACATTCTCTCTCCAGCTAGACTGTGAATGTACTGTGGAATGTAACGCACAGAGCACAGCCTTGATAAGTGGGCACTTGGCTATGTCAGCTTCTTTCCTTCCTCCCCAGACCCAAGAGGGTATGAGCTGTGTTAGGCAAGTCTCTGCTTCCCTGTGTCATTGTGCTCCAAGCAAGCTCACTCTGAAGACTGGCCGCGCTGAGTGCTGGGGTTCCACCAGTAAAGGCACACCATTGCCAACTGCGCAGCAGAAACTTAGGTGTGCATTTAGTGCCTTGGGCACCATTCCATTTGAATTGCCAACTGGGCTAGAGAATGAGGGTATCTGACAAACAGCTCAGCTTAATTTTGGTAAAGCATGGTGGAACCAGTAGGTAATTTCTGTGAATCATGAGCATTTACTTACACTCACTGGTGGAATTCAGAGTTGTGTCTTGGTAGGCCTTATAAATGTTGATGAGGGTGAAGTGATCTCCTTCAGGATGTAAAAATGTTTTCCAGCAAGTCAAGGCAGCCTCCTCAGCTCCATGTGGCAGATGTGAAAAGCAATTAGGAGCTTTAAAATGCAAAGGGTCACATGCTCAGCAATCTTTAAGACATTCCATCTCTAGCACAGTATGTGGGGTAGGGGGAGAAGTGGGGAGAATCGCTCCTGTGATTGGCTCTCTGAATAAATAGGTTATTTGTGTTTACTTATAAATCAAAGAAATTTGGAGTGAGTCATTATAATTGTCTATCTCTTTTTTGCTTTCCTAAGGTCTGCTTAATACAGCTGCTACTCTGCAGTATTTCACTGAGGTGCCCAGATGCAGGAACAGGATTAGAACTTATGGTTCCTAACATAGCACAGCATTTGGTCTGCTCTGCCAGGAAAACCAGGATGAATCAAGCTGGTGAGAAATAAAAACCAGACACGCATAGTTATTTGGGGATGGATACTTTTCGTGACATGTTTTCTTAGTCCGCAGTGGTTACTAAATACAGATAATACACCTGAGACGACAGCATAAGTTCCCAAACAGGACAGCTCTCTGCGTCTCTCCATGTGAAAAGGCAGTAAGTGACAAATGGCACGGTGAAACCATTAAGGGGACCGATGCGCTTTAATACACATGGTGTCCTTGGAGTCCCAATTTCATTACTTTGCAAAAGCAAATTTGGCATGCTTTCACATTTCTCATTAAGAAATTCACTGGACTTTGATTTGGATATTTTCATATTGAGATAATTCTTTGATATTTTTTTCTTTTTATTAAAATACTTCACTATCGTTTCAAAAGGTTAAAGGAATTAACCACTGTCTCTGCTATGTACTTCTTAAAATATGATAATTTCAAATGCATCTCATTTAAATCTATACCAGGTTTAGATTCCCAATACAAAAGAATAGTGTGTAAGGAATACCTGTTACCATAGCAGCAATTGTTAGCATTTCATCTACACAGTCAAATTCACAGGATGCTAAGATAGACTTTGAGAGTTGTGGATCAAGTGGAAACTCTGACATGATGATTCCAAATTCAGAAAGATTTCCATCATTATCCAATGCTGCCAGATAATCTAAGTCTTCCAATGCCTGCATCAAACTTTCTGGTGCTAGAAAGAAAAATAAAAATAAAAAAGTCTTGTACAGCTCCAGTCAAGATGGAGGAACAGGGACAGGATCTACCCTCCCACCTGAAACTAAACAATGGACAAAATATGTTGAACAACGTAACATACTGCAAGACACCGAGCATCAGGCAATGAAGGACAGGGATTCCTGGGAGAGGAAACGGGTGAGGTTAACTCTATGACTGCCCAACTCACTGCCTTGAAGACAATTTCCACGCCACCACACAGGGAGGGAGCGACACAGAGAAAACTCTGGCGATGTGTGAGTTCCCTTGACCATTCTGCAGAGTACCACAAGGCACACGTGTAAGGAATGCACCCAGGCCAGGGAAAGAACCATTTGAGGGTTTCAGAAAGA
>PVKH010028125.1:0-12958 GCA_004027955.1 Chaetophractus vellerosus
TAGACTAATTTTTAAATTATTATTTCCATCCCAGTGATAGGTGGGGGAAGCTACCGTTGTCACCTAAACAAAAAGCTACATTTTCCAAGTGGCTCCGACCAGAAGATCTCACCAACAATCCTACGATGATTTATACTGTGTCCAGTTTTAGCATAAAGCAGGTAAACATTTATTTTGTATGATTTTATATGAAAGTAGGTCTTTAAGTACTTTAAATAGAGTGAAGTTTTTTAAGATTGTTATATCTTCATATGTGCCAGTGAAATTGGAAACGTTGTTTGTTCTGAACATTTTGATTTAAACATACTGAGATGATCTATGTTTGAATAACTGCTTTGACCAATTATAGATTTTTATATAGACCCTATTTATGTACTTGTAGATGGGAACCTTGAAAATCTGAATTTCACCTTTGATACAAGAATGGTTATAAAAATAGAAAGATACTGGGCTTATATAAACCATTTCAACAACAATACGGCTTTATTGCAATCTCTAGTTAAGTTATTGCATTGAAGTCACAGGTGTCTTCCACATTAGTATAAAAATAATGGTCCTGAAGTACTATCATTCAAGAATCTTTTGATGTACATTTTCATTTTAATTGATGACATTATAATCCAACTTTTAAAAATAGGCCTTTAATTTTTTATTAAATATTAACAGCATGATTCATTGAGCATGCTTTTATTCATCTAAGGACCACATCATCCATATCTTAATTATTTTATTTATATAAGGAATGCATCACTTATGTCTAATTCTAAATTAACTTCTATGAAATGCTTTTTTCACTTTTTCTGCGATTTGTTTGTGCAAAATATGTGTGAGTCACCAGTATGACATTCCTATTCATTATTTTCCTGTTCAAACAACAGTCAAGAAGACATTTAGCATAAAAAGGGAGGTGTTGGGTGCAATGGTTAATATGTTTGTGGGTTAAATTGAAATTATCTTTGCCATGAATTAATTTAATAAATTCTTTATATTAACAGACGATAGTATCAGATTGTTCCTTTGTGGCATCCTTGGCTATCAGTGCAGCTTATGAGAGACGATTCAATAAGAAGTTGATTACCAGGTAAGATTTTGTATCTGTCCATTTTGCTGTTTCCATGTAATAATTATCACATTACCAAGAAATCAGGCCTTATCTACATAGAAAGTAGCAAGAGAATATCACTCAGAATATATTGGCTCTTCTATAGAGGTTAAGCAGATAATTTGTGAATGTGGAAAGATATGATAAAACCGTTTAGGAGCATGTGTGTATATATTTAAAATAATATGTGTGGAATAAGTATGTTTTGAGATAAATGAAACTTGTCAAAGTAAGATCATGTCATGTTTTTAATACTCTATTGAACAGTGTGTTAGAAATAGCCACATGTGGGCTTTAAGCACTCAAAGTGGAGTTGTCGGAATTGAGATGGACCGAAAGTGCAAAATACATGTCGGGTTTTGAAAAATTTGCATGAAAAAAAGTAAAATTGGTATATATCTCCAATTTCTATGTTGATTACATGTTGAAATGATGTGTTAGTTTTAAATGTATCATTTTAAAATAAATTTTAACTTTTTTAAAACTCTGTTTAATGTGGCTGCTGGGAAGTGTGCAGTGACATATTTCTGTTGACAAGCACTACTTTAGAATGTGCTGTAATGTTACTGAAATACTTTTTCAGTTTTTAAAAGTTATGTTACCTTAAAATGATTTGTTGTAAAGATCAAACATTATAATTTTTTCATTCAGCTTTTCCTGGGTGGTTTTTGTTTGCGATGACTTAAACATCGTCCCTACTTTTAAATTGCTTGCCATCATGGACAAACGGACCATATAAATAAATACTGTACAATATGTTCAGTTTGGTCCAAATTTATTTTTAAAAATTGATACTGATAGTTTTTTGCAGCAATCTTTTTCTGTGGTTTTATGTAACTATCTAACTCAGAGTTGTACTAACTTTACCTCTGTTGGAATTTTACCTAGTCCCCTTAGTTATGGTTAATTTAATGGTTTCTTTACTTCTTCGAGCCAGTGGTAGGATATTATTTTAACTGGCTTAAAATATATCAACTTAATAGACAATTTATTAGCCAGAGTGTGTTATCTAAAATTGAACACTTTCATTATGCTGTGGAATATATCTTCTACTTTGTGATCTCATAGAGTGCTTTATTTGAAGTAAATAAGTACTTTGATTTGGGTGAAATTCTTTTTCTAGGCTTGCTACAGGAAATTATTCTCATGTTTGTTTTTATGAAGTTACCAAAACAATAGCATATGTTGAAATAAAATATTTTATATTTTATATATAGTGGTTGGTATTGAATATTAATGTTGATATTCCAATATTTATTTTTCTCACAAAAGCATAATTTACCCTCAGAATAAGGATGGTGAACCAGAATACAATCCATGTGGAAAGTATATGGTAAAACTTCACCTCAATGGTGTCCCAAGAAAGGTGAATAACATCTCACCCCACCTTCTTCTCTCTCCCCCTTCCCTACCTTTGAGTCTTGAGTGGGATAATTAAGAAATGTCATTTGTGTAAACATTTTTAAAGTCAGTTTGGTTAATTATGAGTCTGCATTGTTATAAATATTATTACCAGTAATACTGTATGTTAGTAATTAAAAATCGTGACAAGTATAAAGTCTTTTAAAAGTTGATTTAGAGAAAATTTATAAAAAATTCCAAAAATAACCTTGACCTAATGAATTACTAATGCTTAAAATAACTTTTAATCTGATAGTACTTAATTGCTATTTTTGATTAAAGGGAAACCAGACAAGTTAAGTCTGTTAGGACTGAAGAGTTTGTATGTATAGTCAAAATAGACTGGGATGTAAGAAACTCTAGAATTCTGTTTGCTTTCCTTCTGTAAGGACTCTGACCTCTGCGGTAAGACCTTCTGGCTACTTCTGCACAGTCGTCCGTGCGTGTGCGTCAGCATCAGCACGACTGTGGTGCTTGTTAGAGGTGCAGGATCCCAGGCCCCCCTCCAGGCCTACCCACTAGATCTCTTAACAAGGTCCCCCAGCAATCTGAGTGCACATTAAAGTCTGACCAGTGTTGCTTTGTATCTCATTGTACTAGTCAGCCAAAGGGCTGCTGATGCAAAGTACCAGGACTCTGTGGGCTTTTATAAAGGGTATTTGTTTGGGGTAGAAGCTTACAGTTACAAGGCCCTAAAGAGTCCACCTCAAGGTACCATAAGAGGTACTTTCTCAACCAAAGTCATTGGTCACATGTTGAAGCAAGATGGCAGGCAGCATCTTCGAGGGGTCAGCCTCCCTCGTCCTCTTAAGGCTCCGTGGTTCCAGCTTCTTCCAATCTCAGCTGTAGGCTAGGATAAGGCTCATCTCTTCCCAGGGCTCCTTTCTTTCTGGGGTCAGCTGCCCTGGTCTCTCCACAAGGTCAGCTGTAGACTATCAGGCTCATCTCTTTTCCCAGGGTGTCTGCCATGTCTAATGAGCTGTCTCTCTTCCTCTGTGTTCTGCTTCTCTGTATGTCTACTTCTGTGTGAGGGTCTGTTTTATCACCCCACCAAGGGGGCTGAGTCACACTCTAATGATGTGGTTGAATCAAAGCCCTAATCTTCACATATTTAATCATACGTCTCAGCTGAATCTAGTACGATCAACGGGTTATCGTGCCCAGAGGAACAGACTGGTTTGTAAACATAATCTATATCTTTTTTAGAATAATATCAAACTGCCACACTCAGTAATACTCAAACTTTAGAGTGCTCAGACTCACCCAATGGTTTATTAAAACTGATTGCTAGACTCCACCTCCAGAGTTTCTGTTTCCTTAAGTCTGGGATGAGGCCTGAGAATTTGCATTTCTAGCAAGTTCCCAGGTGATGCTAATGCTGCTAGCCTGGGAACACCCTTTAAGAATCACTGCTTTAGCTGATTACTAAACAAAATAATTGAGAATGGTTTTTCTATAATATTTAAATAACATCTTGGTTAAAGAGTCTTTTAATTCTGTTACTGTTAGGTCAAAATTCTTCTTGTCCTATATTTCCTAAATCACTTATAATATGAATTAGAAACTACATCAATTGTTTAAACCTATTTTCTATCCATAAGTTCTACTTTTCCAACTATACATATAGCATGTCTTTTTGTAGATTTAGGACAGAAAACAGGCTATTTTACATGGTTGGAATGACAGGTAGTATTGTCATTTACCTTAATAGTGGGGGTCCTGTATAATTATTTTAGATAGAATGTATGTTTCTAAGATTCCTAAGATTGCTAATAATTTTGATGATTGTTCCATGCCATTTAACTAATTGGTTCAAGATTATCACCTGACAGTAATATAAGCTTGTAAGACTGAATAAAGACACATAACATTTTATAATTGATCAGATTGTAGAAATGTACCATCATTACCTTAACAATAGGCACATTATACCTTTTTTTTTAAGATTTAATTTTTATTATTTATATATCCGCCACTTGCTGCTTGTTCTTGCTGTGTTCATGTTTTTGCTTTTGCATTCTTCTGTGTCTGCTTGTCTCCCCCTGCTGCGGCATCCCGCCGGGTCAGCTCACCGCACGGCAGCTTGCCTGCTCGCGGGGGCTTGCCTTTGCTCACGACGGCTTGCCTTGCCCGCGGCGGCTTGCCAGCTCGTGGCGGCTTACCTTCTCCAGGCAGCCTGCCTTCTTGCGGAGGCCCTGGGAACCAAACCCGGGGTCTCCCATGTGGTAAACCAGGGCTCTACCAATTGAGCCACAGCTGGTTCCCTATACTTATTTATCAGTATGAAGGATTCGTTTTTTTGCTTGATGGAAAAGATTTTAAGGTATTTTTTACCTCTTAAGAAAACTAACGTTGTCTCTCTCCAGGTGATAATTGATGACCAGTTACCTGTTGATCATAAGGGAGAATTGCTCTGCTCTTACTCCAACAACAAAAGTGAACTGTGGGTTTCTCTCATAGAAAAAGCGTACATGAAAGTCATGGGAGGGTATGATTTCCCAGGATCCAATTCGGTAAGTCATGGAGGGGCTGGTCCATCTTACAAGACTGCTTAGATTTGAAAGAGTGAGATAATGTCTTTGTTTAAGGGAAAAGAAGATAGATTGTCAGCCCCCCAAAATGCTCACCTCTCACCTTCCTGTGGGCGTACATATTTTCATTAGGGAGAGAACACTGGTAGATTCTGTACCCAAGAAAGCCTAACAGGCTTGTCTGCTGTTATTTTAGTTGGGATACGGTGCCAGTAAATAGAGTACACCTTTCCAGAGAAGCCTTTTTATATCAAAAGAATGTGTTGTGCTGCCATCCCTATGTATTTTTTAATTTATAGGTTCGGGTTCAGGGAGATTTTCCTCCCAACCTGAACACAACTTAACTTTTAAAACTGAGGTATGTAGTCAGTGTCCTTTAGTTGCATGAGGTAAGCTACTAGGCTTAAGCCAGAAATTAATCAGATTGACTTGGCCAGATCGTGACACTGTGGTCTTACAGAAGGTATTTAACCTCTCTTAGCCTCTTTGCTTCCCTGTAATAATAGCACACACTTCTTAGTGTTTCAAAGAGTAAGTAGTGTATACAGATTACCGCCGTTCTTAGTGGGTTATGTTTCCCTCCCTGATATGAGGCTAGGTAAAGAATATACACATCACAGTTAAATGCAGGAGGGTGTTAAAATTCATTTCTTTCAGCCTTGTGCGCTCAGTTGCAAGCGGGCTCTGTCCTTCAAATATTATAGTTAGCTTTTAATCCATTGCCTATTTATTTTAATTTGCCCATGCAGTTTACACAGAGAAATAAAGAATGAGAATGTACAACATACGTACAACATTTAGCACAGTAACTGTCCTCATGGTAAGTTACTGTCATCATGATCCATCATTATTAAAGCAGTGTTTCTCTGTTATGTGTTTTAAGTTTTCATCATATTTACCAGTAAAACAGTTCATTTGTACTCAGGAAGGAGCACCAAAGAGTATAAGGAAGAGAAAAGTATATGCTTAAGTCCAGGCGGGAATTTGCATTAAATAAGAAATTTATTATTGTTTGAAAACAACTTATAACCTTCTGATTTATTACCATAAAAGTCATTCTCTTAAATCAGTGAGATTTGATAGTAACACTGGAATCCATTTAAGAGCCTGAAAGCAACCTTGACAGTCCTGAAATGTGTTTATGCTGCAGAATATTGATCTCCATGCCCTGACTGGCTGGATTCCAGAAAGGATCGCCATGCACTCAGATAGTCAGACTTTCAGTAAGGACAATTCTTTCAGGATGCTTTACCAAAGGTAAACAGCTCTTGTCTCTCTCTCTCTCTCTCTCTCTCTCTCTCTCTCTTTTTTCCATAGTTAAAGAGGCTATTTTAAAACATTATGTCTTATTTAGAATAGGAATTGCAGGTGCTATCATTTGCAGAGAAATTGTTTTTAAAAGACTTCACTTTATGCACTTGCTACAGTCAGCCCTCAGTTATCCTCACTTATAGTTACAAGTAATCCAAATTGTAGATAGTACAAAATATTTGAATCTGAAACATGTAATATGGAAAAATTACACTTCCTAAGCACTTACCAATTTGAAGCAAGGTGGGAAAAGGGGAGTTTAAGAACATAAAAGGAAAGTAACTCAAGCCCTAAAATGATAATCCACATGTAGAGACTATAAAATTGTCTTCACAATAATACCCATTAATAGTGAAATTAGAACGCTCTGTGATTTGAAAAATAAAATGATGGCCCTTTTGGGAGAGTACATTTGGTATTTCATATCTTTACCTTTATTGGTAAATGATTTGAAAATTTAACATTTGCTTTCCTTCATTGATAGGTACCTGAGAATTAAGTTGTCTTAAATTGGAGGGAAAAATATATATTTTACTCTGTCTGAGATGCTGTGAAATAGAAATATAATTCTTGTTGAAAGTTCTTGGGCGGAGGGTTGCCCATTGCATAAAAGATTGCAGATTTGTGGAAATTTTCATAACCTATTAGACTAAAAGGAAAGAGGGTGTGGCCTGAGATAACGTGTTTTCCTTTACCTCTCTTTTGGGGTCATTCCAGATTCCACAAGGGGGACGTCCTTATCACCGCTTCCACCGGAGTGATGACTGAAGCCGAAGGAGAGAAGTGGGGTCTGGTTCCCACACACGCATATGCTGTTCTGGATATTAGAGAGTTCAAGGTTTTGCCTTGAATTCTTTCTCGTTTTTCTTTTAGATAAGACATGCAAGGACTACAAATGTTAGACTTTTGAATGCTGACAAATCAAGGTTTAGACGGTTTTAAAGCCATTCCACCTATTACATTAAATAACTTGACCTCCACCATTGAGAATTATGAAATTAAAAGATAGGAAGTGTTATGATGGTGACGGCACGATCATCCTGAAGACGGAGCAGAAATGCTGTTACAGCTCTTTCCCTTTTCCGTAACAGGGGCAGGGTTGTAGTGGCTGCACAGAGCCCAGAGTTCTGGGCCGCATGCCAGTGTTTGCGTCTAGCACAGTGCTTAGCTTTAGAGCACAGTAGACCCTCGGTAAACTTGTGAAGGGTCAAAACACAAGAAGATACCTAGGGTTGAGACAGATGCAGTGAGCTTGTGTGAGCAAGTGTTCTCTTCCTAGCAGCCCGTGCAGTGAGGCCTCTCGGGTCCTTCTCTGTAATAGCTGTGCTCGGGTGTTGGAGCGCTGTCCAGTCACTGGGAAGCGTCATTAGCGGTGTGCTCCGTTTCCCCCGGTTACGCTTACAGAAAGAAGTGATGATGAGTCAGCAGTAACGGGGCGCCACCATGTATTCATTAGGCCGGTTTTCTTGTGTGGTATGTGAATTATGAAGGCAGTAGAGAACCATCGCAGCATTTTAAAGTCTATGGCTTCAAGGCTTTCTAAACCAGCCAGTCTTGCACCCCAACCATGTTTTCTAGAATTTCCTTTAAAAGTAGCATAAAAATTGACCACTTAGAGAAAAAATACATAAACATTTATGTGAAATTAATTAAGCTGAAAGGTATGTGAGTGTTTCATAAATATAATTTGCCACAGACACGAGTGAAAACATTGGAAATAACAGTCCCTATTATTCAGTACCATGAGCCAGGTCCTGTGCTAAATATTGTGTATGTCTTTAATTGTATTGTTAGAACATCCCGTGAAGCAGATATTAATGAATCTGTGCGGGCAAAGACGGGAGATTCAAATTAGATAATGAAGTAGTCATTAGAAAGTAAGCTCATTTTGAGGAAAATTTCTATGAAGATTGAATCATTTTCTTTGAATAATAAGACATTCTGATTGCTCAAAGGAAACTGGACAGATAACATGTTTCTGAGAAAAATAAGCACCTGTGGTTTCTTGAATGTTGAAAACATTTAAAAATTGCTGAATGCCAACAAAGAAAGAATTGCAAATACAGCCTTTTTAGTTTAAAAAAGAAAAGAGAAAACATCAGTACATTATTCACACAGCGTCCATTCCACGGGGCAGTCCTGCAGAGATTGAGGCGTTTCAGAGCGTCTGTATGTGGAGTAGACTGGAGCCTGGTGACGCGTTGTTTGCCGGGATGGCGCTCGCGCTGTCGTCCTTGACAGTTACTGGTTGGAAAGGGTGTGACCCAGCGGGGGCAGACACCGCGCCCCGACTTCCTTCTGTTTACATAACCTCTTGTATGGTCAGAGTTGGTCTCTACCTGTCTTAAAATGTATGGGGGTTTTCTCCAGCAGTCTTTGATTGAAGTATATGTTTTGAAGAGCTACCCTCAAACTTACATCAGCTGTGGCTGTCTTCATTTACTAAGATCATTTCCTGAATACCAGCATTGCTTGTGTGAAAGTGTTACCCTTTTTGTTTGGTGTCCCGCTAACCCGCTTGCATAATCTACTTTTTTGTTTTTTCCCTCCTCGAGGGGATGCTCCGTAGTCTGCCACGGAGGCTCGCCCGCGGAGGCTCGCCCTGGGCTCACACTGCTGTCTCTCCAGACAGCTCCACACGGGCTTTCAGAGTCTGCTCAAGGCTTTTCCTGTGCTGCTGTTTGGAAATACCTTTGAAAACAAGATGTTCCAGCATAAATCAGATTCTTTCTTTTTAGTTTTCTAGCATTTCTTCCCCTACTTAAAATCTACAGCCATTTTTGAGTGCCCTTGAATGTCACTGATGCCTGCGACCTGACTCGGAAAAACTTAGCAGTTTCCTCTCTTTTGTGTTTCTTTTCTAGGAAATGATAAGAGTTGAAAAGGCAGCTTTCCTGCCGATGTGGAGCCTAGGGCATGTGAGAGTAGGTGTCTGTCTATTGAGTGGTAGGAACAGGGTGAGGCACAGGTGATGCAGAAGAAACAGAGAAGAAATCGTGTTACTGAAGCTTCCACGGAAAGTAGCCTAAAAGGAATGGTTCTTATTTATGTTTAGAATGTAAATCTACCATAGGCTACAATTTGCTACCATCTAAAATAGCAAAGGACTGTGTTTAAGAAATGTCCCCAGTTTGGTTTATGCTATCATTAGAAAAAGTATAGTTTCATAAGGTGACTGCTTGAAATAACACTTGCTGCACAGTCTCAGCCTTCTGTTCCGTAATGCTCAGTTGACACTGCTTAAAAAGGATCTCAGGGTCACCACCGCAAGGAGTTAGCAGTTTCATTAGGAAAACAAGACTTCTACATTTGCTCACGTAGAAAATAAAATACAATATCGTTTGTTTAAAACTAATGTAATACAGATTGTTAGTACTCCAAAGTTTAGAGGAGAGATACTAATTAAAAGGAGAAGGAAATTAGTAAGTTACTTCATCTAATCTTCTCTGTAGTCTTCTAGGGAGGCAATCCTCATTCTTGCATGTGAGTAAACAAATGGTCAGAGAGGGTAAATGACCCACCCATGGCCCACTCTGGAATTTGGCCCCATTTCATTCTGACTCCAAAACCCATGTTCTTTTCACTTTTTCTCGCTGTTTTAGCCTTTACTGAGAGAAGGTCAGTGGAGGCATAAGCTAGGATCAGAAAGCAAGTGTAGCTAGAAGGAACCAGAGCATCAGCAAATGCCTTTAGAGTCTAAATTGAATAAGGAATTTTTTATGGGATTGTGATAAGAAGGACTAAACTAGAGCCAGAGATACCTGGGGTATGAGGGGAAGATGGAAGTAGGCCCGGAGCAGAGAGGGCTCTGAAAAGGCAGGAGTGCTTGAGCAGCATTGTCCACTAGAACTTCCTGTGACGATGGAGACCTCCTGTGTCTCTGCTGCCCAAGGCTTTGCACTTGCAATGTGGCTAGGATGAGGAAGGAACTGGTTTTTGCATTCATTTTAACTTAAATTAGAATTTAAATATCACCTGTGGCTAGGATAATTGTGTTCTAGGCCATTTTAAGTTTTTGATCAGATATGTGACATAGTGAAAAAGTTGATTAAAGAATATTAATTTCAAGTTAATTTGGAAGGGAAATAATTGATTAGCATTCAAAATGCATCCTCTCTTAGAGATAATGATATAATTAATAAAAAAAAAAAAACCTACAGTAAACTGTTCTACCTCTTCATGTTATCTCCTGTCCTTTATATAGGGGCTGCGATTTATCCAATTGAAAAATCCTTGGAGTCATTTACGTTGGAAAGGAAGATACAGTGAAAATGATGTAAAAAACTGGACTCCAGAGTTGCAAAAATATTTAAACTTTGATCCCCGAACAGCTCAGAAAATAGACAATGGTAACTATATCTTTTTAATTTTAATTTTAAGCTACTTAGCATGCTTTAACAATGTGAAATGTATTTAATTGAGTTATTTATCATTAAGATATTTTTAAAATTAACAAAGGCATATAATTTTCAGGAATATTTTGGATTTCATGGGATGATCTGTGCCAGTATTATGATGTGATTTATTTGAGTTGGAATCCAGGTCTTTTTAAAGAGTCAACATGTATTCACAGGTAACTTTTGCACATTTCAGAATACACTTTGTATTAGTCTCCACACGTTTTTTCATTTAAAATGGAATAATTAATTTAGGAAGACCAGTATTCCCTCTTTTTGTCATGCACACAGGTGACTGTCACATCAGTTTTCTTTCTGTACCTCTTGGCTATACCAAAACCTTAAAATAAAGCCTGAAGGCGTCACTGTTTTTAAAACATAACACACACATTCTTTTCAGTGTATCTTTTTGACAGCGAAGTTGTGAGCTCACAGAACACCGTGCGTAAGGTGCAGGTTCCCACAGCGCCCGGCAGCACTTGCTGTGCTGCGGAGCAGTGGTGACAGGTCACGAAACCCATCGCCAGACCCTTACTGGGGTCGGTAGCGTGCGCTTGTATGTTTTCCCACACACCGTTACCCACACCATGTGTGAGTTGTCGTTTGTTACAGTTCACGAGAGAACACGCTCACATTTGTCCTGTTAACCACAGTCCATCTCCCACCACATGCGTCACTGAAAACACGACACATTTTTAAACAGCATTATATGTTAGCTCTATGAGAAATTTAACTCCACCTTCTTTGTTGACTTTATCTTTTAGTACTTGGGATGCTAAGCAAGGACCTGTGAAAGATGCCTATAGCCTGGCCAACAACCCCCAGTACAAACTGGAGGTGCAGTGTCCACAAGGGGGCGCTGCGGTGTGGGTTTTGCTTAGTAGACACATAACAGACAAGGTACCGACAGCTCCTAATTATACCCGTGTAGGAATTCTTACCAGAGTCAGGCCATTTGGAAGAGAGCTGGGATTTGATCACAGACTGTTCCAGTTATAGAGTTGCCCTGATAATCGTGTTTTCTTGGATAAATGAATATTTTCCTCTAAGGAAATTTGTAATTTAAGTATAATAATACACATATAATCTTGTTCAAAAATTATCTCTGAAGAAAAATGTGTGGGAGTGGGAGTTTATGCTTTTCAGTGAGGGTTTGAGGGCTGATTCTATATATTTTCAATGTTAAGACTGTTAACATTAAAATATGCTGGGGGGGGGGGGTGGTTCGGAATGTTAAGGACTTAGACCTGGTTCTGTAAGCGTATCCTTGACCTTAATAGCCCCAGAATCTTACTTAATATGTTGTTTCATACTATGTTGTCTTCTGAAATGAGAGTTTAGTTAAGAAAAACAACCTGTTTTCTGTGGCTCTAAGGAGCTAAAAGAAATGTTCTTAAGATTAGAATTTTTTTTTACACTGAATAAGGAGCATTTTGAGCCCATTTACATAACCACATTGAATTCTTTGTGATTTTAGGATGATTTTGCAAACAATCGAGAATTTATCACAATGGTTGTGTACAAGACCGATGGGAAAAAAGTTTATTGTCCAGGTATGTTTAAGTAGGCAAACAGTAAAATTTTATTTACATGATTAAGTCAAGAAATTACAGTTTTATTTTATGTAGATAATACACAGAAAGAATTATGCTTGACTATTAGAAACCACACAAGCAGATGGGTGGTTACTTAGGTTACTTGGTTTGGTTTGAATTTAGAGACTTCAGGAATTTGGGAATTACACTTTCTTGCACATTGCTGTCAGAGTCTTGTTTTTAACATTTAAGTCATGTCTCTCTCTCTGATCCATGATTCTCCATGGACTGTTGGATGAAGTCTAAACTTTTCAGCATGGTGTATAAAGCTTTTTGTATTCTGCCGTTAACCTCGATATCCTGTTTTATGCCATGCCCCAGCTTTTCGCAGCACCCTCTGAGATACTTGCTATTCCTGAACACACCATGCCCTTGCTGCCCCTTTTTTCTGTTTATTCTGCCAAGAATCTCTCTCCTCCCTGCCCTCTCCTCGTATACTCTTTTTTTTACATATCTCCCCTTCCCCCCGCTGCAGCGACGCGCCGAGAGTGGTCACTGCGCAGGCGCGGCTTTCCCCGCTTGTGGGCGGTCTCTGCGTCCATTCACGGCTGGTGCTTGCTTCAGTTCGCGGGTGGCTGGCTGCGCTCCATCCGCGGGCGACCTGCCCTGCCCGTGGCGGCT
>PVKH010028126.1:0-12908 GCA_004027955.1 Chaetophractus vellerosus
AGTTGGAGAAAATACAAATTGAAAAAAAAAAATAGGTCCTTTCCTTGAAGAGTTCACAGCTGAGGACAAGGTGCTGAAGGAGCACAGAGGAGGGAGGAACAATCTCTGTCTGGAAGTTACAAAGTCTTCAGGGTGAAGAGGGTAAGGTGGGAAGAAAAGTGTTAAGTAAAGGGGTTTTCAGGCAGTATGGCTAGCACAGTCAAAGACAGTCATGTTCATGCTGGAAACTACAAGCTAATTAGTATTCCTGATTAACTTGAAATATAAGGAGCAACAAGGGAAGCAGTTGGAAAAAAATAGGTCAAAATTTCAGGAGAGGGTCAGAAAATTAAGCTCTTGATGATATGCTAGGGAATTTGTACTTAACCCTACACATGTTGGGATCCACTGAAGAGTTTTAGGCAGAGCAATAGAATAATTTGTTCAGCATTGTGGTTTTAAAAGGTTACTCTGGTAACACCGCAGAGGGAGGAGTTCCATAATAATGTTTAAGACCTCCTGCTTTAGAAACAGACTTAACTGGATCCAAACCACAGCTCTAACTTAAAACTCTAAACTCTCAGCAAGTTACTTTATTCCTTTAGCATTCAGTTTTCTTATGTGCAAAAGTTGGATAATCATATCTACACCCAGGTTTGCGAGATGTAATGTTTAAATGCAATACAGTAAAGTCTTAGCACAGTGCCTGGCTCATAAGATATGTAAAATGAAAGGCAGCTATGTTGAGAGATGACTAAGAGCAAGAAGACAAATTTGAAAGGTACAGAAACAACTTAAGGGGATGGGGTTGTAGGGTTAAGACTCTAAGGTGGTGTCAGTGGATGAAGCATTGTGAACTTTTCCTGAAAACTTTTATTAAAAAGTTAGAACCAAGGACTTTCTGAATGATATGAGCTGGGAAAGGGAAGAAAAGAAGATAAAAAAGATTTCTGGGGTCAGGAGAGGGAGGAATATGGTGTATGGCTGTTTTGAACATTAAGACTGGAAGCACTTAGAGACAGAAAGGTGCATGGGAGAGAAAGAATTTGTAAATCAAAAGTTAGCCATTAAAAGTACTCTGTCTAAGGGAGAGGAGACATGTATATCTGAGTGATTACTTGTACATTCCACGTTCTTAACCAAACAGGAATGTGTTGAAGAAAAATTGGAGATGTGGAAAATCACATAGAAAGATAATGAATGTGCATTTTAAAATACAGTGAATTGATGCTTGAAGGATTATGTTGACTAAAAGTGATTTATAAAGACATTCAAAATCTTATTTACTTTTAAATATACTATTAATAATGCAATATTTTCCCCATGCTTGATTTCACTGATATTTTCTTGACTACTTAAAATTCCAAGAAACATAAAACACAGTTATGGGTAATTATGATTCTTCAATTTGCTTATCTCTACACACAAATGATGGTTCTTTCAAGCATCTATAAACAATCCAGTCGCAAGTACAAATGGCTTCAAATGGAATGTTTAATTTGCTAAAATTCTACATTTCCAAAAGAAAACAACAGTTTTAGCATTTTTACTAGATGTCTTTTTTTTCCATTGCACTTTTGAAGTCAACCCTGTGCAATTTAATCTTTCAAAAAATCGTTCTACTGATAAACTGGAGAGAGTACGTGTGCTGATTTGACCAAAACCTTTCAGTTAATAAATATGAAAGGGAGTCTTACAAAAGGAAATGCAATCAGCATTTTCATAGAAGGTTTTTCCTGAAGGGTAAAAATAAAAAATAATAGTAGTGTTTTCCTCACTTTTATACCTGGTAGCAGAAGATGTCCTTGCAAAATATCTTTTTGGCAGAGCTCTAGTTTGGACAGACACTTCCAAAAGATAAGCAAAGCATGAAAGATATGAATAACACTAGACGAAATGAGCATTTCCCAAAGCATTTAAATTGACATTTTTTTAAAAGTTGGTTTTTACATTTATCAAATGTAAGTTAGGTAGCTTTTTAAAAATGGAAAGATGAACTTCAGGATGTTTATTGCCATGATAGTTCAGACAGCTTTTATTTATTTATTAATGTCCTTTACTGACTATGGCAGTTTGAGATATTTTATAAAGCCCAAAAAGAGAAAGTTCATGCTGGTAAATTAATCTATTCCTCTGGATGTGAGACCCTGTGATTGCATTAAACTCAGCTGAAGTGTCTTTGATTAATTACCTGTTAAGATTAGGGCTTAGATTCAACCACTGTCCTTGTGGCCCCCTCGGTGGTCTATATAAACGGACCCTCAGTCAAGAGCACAGAAGTAGATACACAGAAGCATATATGCAAGAAAAGAGAGAGTGCACCATAGACACGGAAGAAGATCCAGAGGCCCCAGGAAAAGAGATGAGCCATTCCCCTAATAGTCTGCAGCACTGAGAAAGCTGGAGGAAGAGAGACGAGCCCTATGCCAGCCTACAGCTAAGATCGGAAGAAGCTGGGTCCACAGAGACTTAAGAGGAAGAAGGAAGGCTAAACCCTCACAGACATGGGCAACTATCTTTGGTTGGAAAGTAACTCTATGGTACTTTGAGTTGGACTCTTTAGAGCCTTGTAACTGTAAGCTTCTACCCCAAATAAATACCCTTCATAAAGAACAACAGATTTCTGGTACTTTGCATTCGCAGCCCTTTGGCAGACTATTACAGAATTCCCATCTCTACTTTAGACAACCAGCATCTTCTGGAGAACTCATGAAGGACTTTCATTGGAGCCCCTAGTTTGCAGCCTGCCCTACAGAATTTGGACTTGTGCATCCCCACAGTCCCGTGAGACTCATAAAATCTCATACTATTCACAGATATCTCCTCTAGGTTCTGTTTCCCTAGAGAATCCTAATATACTTTCAATTTTGCCTCATTAGGTTAGGAGAATGAGTCTAAAATTATAGCCTCTCTGTGATATATTTAAACAAATGTGTACCAATTTACTGTTTGCATTATTTGGCCCACTGCATAGCCAGGTATGTCTATTCATATCTTTGTATTATGTTTTATGTGGGATTCACACTGCCTTTGTTAAAAGAAATAAATCAAAATAGAGTTCCTATGCCTGAGATTTCAAATGGAGTCCAGTAGTCATTCTGGAGGTTACCCTTACGCAGATCTCAGTCAGATATCACAATCTGTCACAGTATGCAAAGTCTCGAGCAACAAATTTCCTGAAAACCCAATATAAAGAACACAGTTAACTATCTAACCTGAAGGACAATGGAGTACTCCAAATACCCCCCAACCACAAACAACTTGTGTAATCTTCTTCTCTTCCTTTAAAAACACCTGTCTAGAAATGCCAGGGCAAGACACAATTTGGTGCGCTACCTAAAACTGTGCTCCCAAAATTGCAATTCTGATACCCAAAATTAATGCCTTGCAGCTTAGTTTATTTCTTGGTTGACACTGTTAATTATTATCAATCACCCCTACTTTAACCCTCACATTCCTGTGCTACTGAATTTCCAGGTTGCTTACTGTTAGTTAAAGAAAGAAAGAAAAGAAAAGAGCTCAAAGACACCAAACCTCTTGGGACTATTACACTAGAAAACTGAGTACTGGAATAAAACTGAAAAGCTTATTTAAATAATATCCAGTTTGTTTTTTACTACACTCAGTTTGTGAGGGAATTCTGCTATGGGCCAGACACCCTAAGTTTAAGCCCATAATGAGAATAACTGCTGGATAATTAAAGACAGAGATATTTTTGGCGTTCAAATGCCAGATACATTTCAGAGAGTATTATTTTTGAGAATATTATCCAATAATTACCTCGATTATCGGCTCCCAGACATACATGTATGGTTGATGCAGGCAGATGATAATTTGTTACAATCAGCTATGCCAGACATCTTGAGAGAAACGTTTTTGGTAATCCTACAGAGGTAATCTACTACTGATTTTTACAAATCTGTGGAAATGGGGAAATAGAGGGACAAACAGACAAATTTAGTAAACTGTGGCTTTCATTTATAAACCTGTATATGTCCCAATTGGCAGCTGTTCTCATTACTGATTGTCTACTTTGTATGTGTTCATGGCTTCCATATTAGAGTTAGAAGTTTCTTTATTGAAGCTGAATCATGAAAATATTTTATATATATGAGGTATAACTGTAAAATGGCAATACTCTTATAATTTCAAACATTTATTATGATGTAAATAATTCATGTTTCTTCTTAAAAAGTAATAAAATAAAGATCAATAAACATTAGAGGAAAAAGAAATGGAAATCTCCAATTAGTAACTTTATACTTTTTAAGCTTATGTATATATGAAGATAGAAACTTGGATTATTGAATCAATAATTTACCCTTTTTAGAATTTTTCTTGTGTCTAATTATTTTTAAATCAGAGATACTGATTTTTCTTTATCTTTTCAAGACTAAATTTAGTAGCCCTCTTTGATATGTGAATTTAAATACATTAGCTTATTCATTACTCTGAAATTAGGCATAATTGATGGGGATGCAAAAAACTATCAATGTACATAGGACCCTAGGCTATTGGAGTCAGGAGAGAAAATGGAATGAAACTCCAAACCCTGCCTTAATATCTCCACCATCAAATGACCTAAAATAGGCTATATCACTGGTGTTTCATGGGCACCACTCTGTCAGGGACTTCAACCAGCAAGAGCATCTCAGAGGCAGCAGACAAGCACGAAGTTTTTCATGGATGCTTTCAAAAGCTACACTGTCTGACACTTAAGAGAAAGTAGCCTTGGTGCACTGTTCAGACTCCAGGTCTTTTTGCATTTGACAGAGGACAGTATGAGATTTTTTCCTAGCAGGACAGATGGAGTGCTCCAATGATTACCTGAGACAAATAAAAGGGAAGTGGCCTTCACTGTGAATCAGGTCACAATGGTTACATTTATTTAAATTTCACCAAAATGGAAAGATGTACACTATATTATTTTCTACCTTTTTTGTTCATTTAATACCATCATGAGCATGCTCCCATGTCTCTACCTTTTCACACATACTCATTTTTAATGACAAAGAACAGCTTTTTAGTTCAGGCTTCTTTCTACTTCTAAACCGTAATATTGTACTGCCATACCATCTGGGATTTATGGAAAATAACTTTCATTAACGTGACAGGTCATTGTCTTGCCACTTTCAGATAATTAAGGACTAGCCATTGGTCCCTGTACCTATCGTGCAATCTCTTTTGTCTCATTGGTTCGCGAATTTTGCATGTTTGCCAGCCTATGGTTAGCTTAATTAAAATCAAGCGATAAAAGAAAAAAAAAAGAGCTAAAAAAAAAAAAATGAGCATTCTTTCTCTCTCTCAAAGGATTCCATTTTCCAAAACACCATAAGCAATTAAACTGGCATGTGGAATTTTCTGTAGTTGTATAATAGTCACACATACTTAACCGTATATATTTAGCTCCCAGCAAAATTGCCTAAATTTGTATTTGTTAGCTAGCCAGCAAACCCCAGGTTCCAGTCATTAGACGGGAATGCTCACCCATGGATTTTGCACTTAGAAGTGGTCCAATTACTAGTAACTATCTTCCACAAAAGGCTCAGGAAATAATTCAGTGCCAATGCTATCACTGTCCCCCAAGCTGAGTTACCATGCTCAATTCTCCAAATGTGAAGTAGTTGGCAAAGATGTTGTTAATGTTCTTGTTTCCTGGAGTTAAACTAGGAAGACTGGAACCAAGGGAAGGAATTTCAACTCATGAAGTGTTGAATTAATCTAAGACTTTCATAAGGACTCACCACATCTCTGTGATTTGCAACTGGCACTAATTGATATCCCTTTGGTTTTCCCCACAAAGAGGACAAAGGCTGAATAGGCAAAATTAACAGCTCGGATTTATGCTGCCCTTCTGCGCTGGAGGCCTCGCAGAAGATAATGTCATAAAGCATGTTTCCATCTCCTACAGAACAACAGTTTGCTTGCAATCTGGCAGCCTATAGTTTGAAATACAGAAACATTAAAACAATAATTGCTAACTCTGATTTTGCCACGCTCCAGAGCAATGCCAGTTTTCTTGAGAGGTTGCTGGGGAAGTCAGGGACACACCTGCCCACCATCTCCCAGTCCTCATCTACACCTTTTCCTTTCCTATTGTGTGCAAATTTCGATGTGTTTCCATTTTGCAGCCAGGGGGAGAGGTTAGGTCTAAGGGTGCTGCCTAACCACACCCTAACACTGAAACAGGGATCCAGCTGTTCCAGCTGTTTATGGGGGTGAGCACTCCCAATAGCAGGGCCCCCTCCCCTGGGTTGTATAAATACCCTATAAATACTATAAATACTTCTAAAAACCTATAAATACTTTAAACTATGTGTAGTTATATAAAACAGATATGTTAATAAAATGTATATATTGCAATAGAATTTTATCTATATTAAAAGGGAAATCACAGTGATAGGGAAAAATGTACAAAATGGTCACTCTTAGTTTTTAAGCATTTTGAGTGTCACAGACTTTTTTTTCCCCTCATCTTCATCTTCTCAAAGAAATAAAAAGGAACGTCTATTCAGAATCTACAAAGAACTTGTATGGATTACTCAGAAAATATGGATCAAGGTAACTGAGAAGCATATCAGACATCCTGCCATTAGGAAGTTGGATATAATATTACATTTTGATGATCTCGTTCTAAATTACAGGCCTAATATCATTCTACTTCAGGAATATTAGGATGTTTTCATTTTCCAATAATAAATTAAAACTTTGAAAGATAGTTTAAATGTAAATTAATAAGGTGCCATTCTGAAGCTGTCTCCTTTGCTATAATTGACATTAATTGTACAATTAACAATATGTTGGAGGTCAAAGGTCATATGCTATCGACCAACGTACTACCACACAGGTGCAGTGCCAAATTTTGACTAATGTGGCTATATTTTACTTTTGCTACAATCAAGGATGTATGTTGATACATCAATGTCTGTTACACAGAACATTGAGCTGAGTGTGTCAAATAAAGACTAGAGTAACACTTATAAGGAAGAGATATACTTCCAAGTTGGTTCTGGAAATTCTTTTTTACCAGAATTTAAGAGAACTATACCTTGTGAGTAATTAAGAGAGCACATAAATAGCTTTACTCAAGCAGTGGCCCACTGATGAAGAGTCAAAAAGTGAGGATGGTGATAACTATGGATGCTTTTCAAAATACTGTGCTGCTCTCTGGTGGTGATTTCAATATTATCCATCAATTATGCAGTTGGTGCCAATTTTTTCATATCTTTTTTTTTTTATTAGAGAAGTTGTGGGCATAGAAAACAATCATGCATAATGTGCAGAATCCTCATACATAACCACTCCACCAACACCATACCTTGTTGTGGAATATTTGTTACACATTATGAAAGAACATCATCAGACTATTACCACTAACTGTGGTCCAATGCTTAAAGTTAGTATATTTTTCCAAACAGCCCCTA
The DNA here is from genome assembly GCA_004027955.1 of Chaetophractus vellerosus. Taxonomy (NCBI): domain Eukaryota; kingdom Metazoa; phylum Chordata; class Mammalia; order Cingulata; family Chlamyphoridae; genus Chaetophractus; species Chaetophractus vellerosus. Next base: position 7,404 of record PVKH010028126.1, read on the forward strand.
TTAGTAACACCATATATTAGTAGTGTACATTTGTTATCGTTCACGAGCGAGCACTCTCATGTTTGTACTGTGTTTTAGTCAGCCACAGATGTGCCTTTTGAAATACACCAAAGATTGGTCGGTCTTTATAAAGGGTATTTATTTGGGGTAGAAGCTTACAGCTACCAGGCCACAAAGCATAAATTTCTTCCCATACCAAAGTCCACGTGTCGGAGCAAGATGGCTGCCGACGTCTCCAGGGTTCAGGCTTCTGGATTCCTTTGTTCCCGGGGCTGCGTTTCTCTCCGGGCTTAGCTTCTGTTTCCTTCATGAGTTCAGCTGTAGACCATGAGGCTTTCTATGCGATGTGTCTCTCCACAAGGCAGCTGTAGACTATCCGGCGATCTGCTCACTCCAACATCAGAACTGCTTCTCCAATCTGCTTCTCTAAATCTCTGCAACTCAGATCTGCTGCCTAGCCTTTATACTTGAGACCACACCCACCGAGGGGCAGGGCCCAGTTAATGCCCTTATCATAACTTAATCATGCCCAGATGAACAGATTAGTTTACAAGAATAATCCAATTTATATTTTTGGAATTCACAATTAAATAAAACTCTGAAACCATTACATACTGTTAACCACAGTTCATCTTCCACCACGTGGTATGCTCTGTTGTACAGTCCCCTGGCTTGTACAATCTATCCAAAGTGTACACTCAGTGGCTCTCACTGTCATCACAAAGTTGGGCACTCATCGCCTCAGTACATTTTTTTTTGTTACATACCCCCCCCTTCTGCTTGCTCTTGCTGTGTGTACAATTTTGTGTTCTTCTATGTCTGCTTTTTGTCTCCCCCCATTGCGGCGACACGCCGAGTCGGCCCACAGAGTAGGTGGCTTGCCCCGCTCATGGGCGGCTTTGTTCCATTTCACGGGCGGCTCAGCTCTGTTTTTCGTGGGCGGCTCAGCTCCGTTTTTCGCGGGCAGCTCGGCTCCATTCGCGGGCGACTTGACCTGCCTGTGGCAGCTTTGCCCTGCCCGTGGCAGCTTTTTGCCCTGCCCACGGTGGCTCTGCCCCGCCCACGGCGGCTTGCACCCTCAAGGCGGTCTGCCCACTTGGAGAGGTCCCCGGGAAACGAACCCGGGGCCTCTCATGTGGTGTACTGACGCCCTATCCACTGGGCTACAGCTGGCCCCCCTCAGTACATTTTTAAACGTTTTCATTAGTTAAAAAGAAAAAATTCCATATCCCCATATTATTGGCCCTTAGTATTGATACAGTACTGGGGTAGGTTACTATAGGAAACAAAGGAAGGAAGCCAGCTGGTCAGAATGAAGCCGTAACAGCTGGGAACTCCCTGGTCAGAAAATAGCCACGAGATGCCACTCAGAAACTCCCTGAGGGAAGGCCACTGTTTGAGAACACAGCTGTAACCATTACAGCTGAAAACTCCTCCAAGACACTGGTCATCAGGTCCCATTTGAAACTCCCTGGCTCAAAAGAAGGCCTGTATAACTCTAAACAGAAAAGTCTCCCCAATGGTTCCCTGAAAGCTAACAGGTGAAGCAGAAAGGCATCCAACCAGGAGAGCAAAGAGCTGAGGTCCCTCCTTAATATGGAGACAGGGGAGGAGGAAAGGCCTTAAAAAGACCTAGCCTGGGCCACATGTGCGCGTCTCACCCTGTAGCATGGCCCGCACCCATTCCTCAGGTGTGTACTTCTTAATAAACTCTTTACTCCCTTGACTACCTTTTGGTGTGTCCTTAAATTCCTTTATGCGAACAGCCAAGAACCTAGAAACCCAGAAATTCAGAGAGCTCCACTAACAGTACCTTCCTTGACATTGATGCAAAAATATTATTACAGTATTGCTGTTAATTATAGATGGTAAGTTACATTAATTGTGTTTTCCCACGCATTACCGTATCTTACCACCTTGTAATAGTGATATACATTTGTTCTAGTTCATAGAATATTCTTGTATTTGTACTATTAACCACAATCCTTATCCACCTCTGGGTTCACTACATTACTCAGTCATTAGATTATTCTCTAGTTTTTTTTTTCAAATGACATTCATAACCCTAACCTTCCCCCTTTCAGCCACAATTCCCTTTATAAACCAGCCATGTTAGTTACATGCACCATAATGTGCTATCTCACTTTTATAGTCAAGCTAATTAAAAATTCTACACACATTCAGCATCAGTACCCTTCTCATCCTATCTCCTAATAACCTATACTCTAGGTTGTAACTCCAGGTGTTCTTCTTCATATTTAGTTCATATTAGTGAGACCATACACCATTTGTACTTTTGTGTCTGGCTTATTTCACTCAGCATAATGCCCTCAAGGTTCATCCATATTATCATGTGTGTCCCAATTTCATTTCTCCTTACAACAGCACAGTATTCCATCTTATGTATATACCACATTATGTTTATCCATTCATCAGTTGATGGACACTTGGGGTGATTCCATCTTTTGGCAATTCTGAATAATGCTGCTATGAACATCAGTTCGCAAATGTCTATTCCCATCACTGTTTTCAGTTCTTCTGGATATATTCCTAGTAGAGGGACTGCCAGATCATACAGCAGTTCAATAATTAGCTTCTTGAAGAACTGCCAAAATCTTGCATAGAGGCTGCACCATTCTACATTCCCACCAACAGTGAAAGAATGTTCCTATTTCTCCACATCCTCTCCAGCACTTATTTTCTGTTTTTTAGTAATGGCCATTCTATGAGGTATGTGATGGTATCTCGTTGTTGTTTTGATTTCCATTTCCCTAACAGCTAGTGATATTGAACAGTTTTTCATGTGCTTTTTGACCATTTGTATTTCCTCCTTGGAGAAATGTCTATTTAAGTCTTTTGTCCATTTTCTGATTGGATTGTCTGCTCTTTTATTGAGTTGCATGATCTCTCTTTTTTTTATTTTATTTATTTATTTTTATTATATATCCCACCCTTTCTGCTTGTTCTTGCTGTGTTCATTTTTGCGTTCTTCTGTGTCTGCTTGTCTCCCCCCGCTGCGGGGTCCCACCGAGTCAGCTAACCGCATGGCGGCCTGCCTGCTCGTGGCAGCTTGCTCTGCTCACAGGGGCTTGTTCTGCTTATGGTGGCCTGCCCTGCCCACAGTGGCTTGCCCTGCCCATAGCAGCTCTGCCCTGCCCACGGCGGCTTGCCTTCTCGAGGTGGTCTACCCGCTGGTAAACCAGAGCCCTACCATTTGAGCTACAGCCGGTTCCCGTATGATCTCTTTATATAACATGGATATCAAACGGTTATCGGATATGTAGTTTAAAAATATTTTCTCCCATTGAGTGGCCTATATTTTCACCTTTTTGCCAAAGTCCTTTGAATCACATAGTGTTTAGGTTTGAGGAAATCCCATTTATCCATTTATTCTTACATTGCTTGTGCTTTTGGTGTAAGGTTTAAGAACCCACCATCTAACACCAGTTCTTGAAGAAGTTCCCCTATATATTCTTCTAGTAGCTTTATGGTTCTAGATTTTATATTTAGGTTTTTGATTCATTTTGAGTTAATTTTTGTATAGGTCTTTCTTTTGGATATGGATATCCAGTTCTCCCAGCACCATTTGTTGAATAGACTGTTCTGCCCCAGACAGGTGGGCTTGACAATCTCATCAAAAATCACTTGACCTTAGATGTTAGGGTCTGTTTCTGAAGCACCAGTTCAATTCCATTTGCCTATACGTCTATCTTTATGCCAATATCATGCCGTCTTTACCACTGTAGCTAGGTAATATGATTTAAAGTCAGAAAGCAAGAGTCCTCTAACTTCATTCTCCCATTTTAAGAAGTTTCTGGCTATTCGGGGCCCCTTAACCTTCCACATAAATTTGATAATTGGGTTTTCCATTTCTTTAAAAAAGGCTGTTGGAATTTTATCATTACATTGAATCTGTATATCAATTTGGGTAGAACTGACATCTTAATGATATTTAGTCTTACAGTCCATCAAACACAGAATTTTCTTCCATTTTATTTAGGTCTTCTTTGATTTCCTTTAGCAATGCATTGTAGTTTTCTGAATACAAGAGCATTACATCCTTTGTTCAGTTTATTCCTAAATATTTGATTCTTTTATTCTCTATTATAAATGGAAATATTTTCTGACTTCCTCCTCAGAGTGCTTATTAATAGTGTATAGAAACACACTGCTTTTTGCATATTAATCTTGTATCCTGCCACTCTGCTGAACTTGTTTAACAGCTCTAGTAACTGTGCTATAGATGTTTGGGGACTTTTTAGGTATACAACCATATCATTTACAAATAGCAAAAGTTTTATTTCTTCCTTTCCAATTTGGATGCTTTTTCTTTTTCTTGCCTGATTGCTCTAGTAAGAACATTTTGCACTATATTAAACAACAGAGGTGACAGTGGGCATCCTTGTCTTGTTCCCAATCTCAACAGGAAAGCTTTCAGTCTTTCACCATTGAGTAAAATGTCAGCTGTGGGTTTTTCATATATGCCCTTTATCTTGTTGAGAAATGTCTTTCTTTTCCTATCTTTTGGAGCATTTTTATCAGGAAATTATGATGTATTTTGTCAAATGCCTTTTCTGTGACAATCAAGATGATCATGTGATTTTTATTGACATATTAATGCGGTATATTACGCTGATTGATTTTCTTTTGTGTAACCACCCTGCATGCCTTGTATAAAACCCATTTGATCATGATGAATAATTCTTTCAAGGTATTGTTAGATTCAATTAGTGAGTATTTTGTTGAGGATTTTTGCACCCATATTCATCAGGGAAATGGGTCTGTAATTTTTTTTATAGCATCTTTATCTGCCTTGGTATTAGGGTGATATTAGCTTCATAGAGTTTGGTACTATTCCTTTGCATTCAAATTTTTAGAAGAGTTTGAGTAAGGCTCATATTAAATCTTTTTTGAATGTTCAGTAGAATTCACCTGTGAAGTCATCTGTTCCTGGGCTTTTAATTTGGGGTAGTTGTTTGATGACTTTACCTGTCACATCAAGGATGGAGACACAAGTATTCCCAACAAGTTAGTCTGTTCAGACCCAGAGCGGCTGCAGTTGCCTAGAGAGGCTGTGGGAACATTATCCCTTCTCCTGCCCTGTAAGGGGCAGGAATTGAGCCAGTGTTGTGTCCAACATTCTAGTCTGTGAGGTCTGAAAGCAGATGCAGTTGCCTGGAGAGGCTGAGGAAACCCCACCCCCTCCTTTCCTATTGGGGGCAGGGATGTAGCCACAGGTTTGCCAAATAATTGAGTCCATGAAGGCCAAAAGTGACTGCAGTTGCCCAGAGAGGCTGAGGGAGCGCTACTATTCCTCTTGCCCCTTCAAGGGTGGAGATGGAATCAGAGATGTGCCCAACAGTCTAGTCCTTGTGGATGAAAAGTGCCTGCAGTTGCCCAGAGAGGCTAAGGAAACACAGCCCTCCTCCTGTCCTATCTGGGGTGGGGATGGAGCTACAGATGTCCAACAATCCAGTCCTTGTGTACCGATGACATCTGCGGTTG
>PVKH010028127.1:0-12900 GCA_004027955.1 Chaetophractus vellerosus
CTCTACTAGTGATTAACAGAAAGACTTTGGGCAAATCATATAACGTCTTACTGGTTAAGTCCTGTATTAGTTATCGATTTCTATATAACAAATTACTCCAAAACTTAGCAGCTTAAAATGAACATCTATTATCTCACAGTTTCTGTGGGTCATAAACTGGACACAGCTTAGCTGGGTTCCTCTGGCTCAAGGTATTTCATGAGGTTGCACTCAAGCTGTCAGCTGTGGTTATGATCTCATCTGAAAGCTCAACTGGATAATTCAGTTCCAAGTTCATGCCACAATTGTTGGAAAAATCACTTTCTCATGGGCTGTTGGACAAAGGGCCTCAGTTCATTCCTGGCTGTTGCCTGGAGACCTCCCTCAATTCCTTACCAATGGTCCTTTCCACAGAGCAAGCAAGTGAGAAAGAAAGAGAGAAGCCAAGATGGAAGCCACAGTCTTTTTATAACCTAATCTCAAAAGTGATATCCCATCACTTTTGCCATATTCTATTCATTAGAAGCCAGTCACTGGGTCCAGTTCACACTCAAGGAAAGGGGATTAAAAAAGGATGTGGAATAGGAAGCTGGGATCATCGGGGGCCATTTTAGAGGCTGCCAACCCCAAACCCTAATACAACTCCACAGTAGTTTTGTATGAACCCAAGGAGATAATGCCAATGAAATAGCATTTATAAACTTTATAGCAATATGCACATATGAGAGCATATTATAATAATTCATTCCAAAACGCTCCAGCTAATTTTACTTAGTTTTGCCAAATGTTCTGGGCCACTCAGTTAGTGAAGGTTCTTTGATTCATGAATGGTTCTAAACTACTCTCTCTACACTTTTCCAAAGAGTTTTGCTACATCTGATATTTCTTACATCTGATAATTCAAGGGAAATAAGTGGTTTAATTTTCCTTACAACATGAATTGCCTTTGACAGAAATCTTTAATCATTAAAGAGTTAACAATGCACTTTGAATTATTTTACTCAGATAAAAATTCATTTGCTAAGTAAATGAATTAGTCACATAATTGACAGTCAATTCCAGCAATAGAACACTAATTAAGTGATTTGCTAAGTAAAAAGTGCATTGTGATGAATTTGCTAAATAGTCTATCTAATAAATTTTCATGCTAAATGAATGACTTGGATTGGTGATTAAACACTCACCATGTTTAGAGCTGGTTGAAAAAGCAATGATGCTTTCAGAAAACAATGACAGAAGGGACTTTGCCAGATAACATCCTTAACAAATTATACAGGGCTTTGTGCTAAGTAGGGGCCAAGTGAATAAGTCTAAATGGTGTAGATGTACTAAATCCTGGGAGGACCAGGGAAATTTCCATGGTGATAGCATAGTCCAGCATAGTCAAACTGGAGATATTTGCCCATTTACTGAAGAATCCACTAGCGGGCCAGTGGAAACAGGATTCATTGTCAGACCTCCCTGGCTAAGGGAGGGTAGAATCTGCAAGTTGAGATCCTGGAATCAGTGGTTCCAGGAGAGATTCCTGCAGAGAGATGGGTGTTGTTGTTTTGTTTTGTTTTGTTTTGTTTTGTTTTGTTGTTTTTTATCTTGGCTAAGGAGGTCAAAGATCAAGGATCTATTCTGGACTTCAGAAGTCTGGCATGGCAGTAGAGACAGTCCTTATAGGTCCTTGTCCTTTGGAAGCATCTTAGATTCAACCCATTTGCACTGATGCCTTCTGGAAGGATCTGGATTCAGAGAAATCCATGCTCCTCATGGGCTTCACTGGTTTGGAACTGCAAGTCTTGTCCAACAAGTAAGAAGGCAGACTTTTCATCATTGAAACCTTGCCCTCTGGACCCTTCTGGCTGGAATAGAATCTTGGCATCCTTGTTGTTCTTTGAACACACCAGGTACACTCTTGCCTTAGGACCCTCTGACAGATTTTTCCCTAGCTAGCTTTTCCAGCTCTTTGATCAAATGTTATCTTCTGTAAACTTCAATCCTCTACTGTTTATCACTCTCAATCTACCTTATCCTGTTCCATTTTTTTCATAGCACTTATCACTTTCTAGCACACCATAGAGTTTAATTATTTTTATTGTCCATTGCTTGTTTTCTGTCTCTTTATAATCCCTAACACCACTAGAATATGAGTTCCATGAGGTCAGAACTTTTTCAGCTTTGTTAGCTGATGTAGCATAAGAGCCTATAACACTGTCTGGCGTATATTAGGTGCTCAAATAACAATGACGAATGAACAAATACCAGTAGGATTTTGAAGACTGTGATGTCTTAACCAATGAAGAGAATAGTGCAACCTTAGAAATAGATGGAGTAAGAAACAGCCTCTATCATGGGATTTATAGACACCATTGCCCAAATGTGCCATTCCCTCAGTGGTCTCATCTTATTTTGGAGAGAATAGAGTATAACAGTAGACTCATATGCAAGAGAAAAATTGGGTTTGAATCCCAGCACTTCCATTACTAGCTATGTGACCTGATCAAATTACTTAATCTCTCTGACTCTCAATCTCTACACCTGTGAGAAAAGCCTAGTACCGGTAATTAATATCACTTCACATGTTGTGAAGATCAAACGATATAACATGTAAAATATTCAGCATAGACCCCAGCATGTATTAGGGTTGAATATATGTTAGTTTTTCCTCACTCCCCTTTTAAAGAAAATGAGGCATATCCCTTAATACTTACAAGCAAGTTGAGTTGTCAGATTATGCCAAACAATGGGAAGACTCACAAGGGAATAAAGCTGGAGAAAGGGAAGCTGTGATTGGGGCAGAGAAGTGAAGGAGAAAAGCTGAGAAGCTTAGAGCACTCTGGAGGAGAGAGGGTATTACATGTGATAGGTATTCCCCTATCACAAAGATAGGGGAAGCAGGGGCTACAGAAAGGTTCCAAACAGAGTACCCCTCCCCCAGGGCTACACTGAGTGGTGGAGTCCAAGAAAACCAGCATTTGGTGATGAAGACTTTTGGACTAATGATTAGGGAAAAGACACCAGGATTAGGACTTCCTAAGAAATAGGGGGGCAAAGTGCAGCCTCTTAATTGCACTAAGTATAATTTGTGCAAATTATACTTGGCACAAAGCCCTGTATAATTTGGTTTCTTCTCTGGTTTCCCCACCTCCACCATGAGGTCAAAACTAAGAGTAAACTTGGTCACCTACATTCTTGCAGGTCATTTTTCTTCCAGAAATGCACTAGAGCAGTTGGTTGAATGTTGCATAGTTAAATGTGATCCACTATGATCTGCCTTAATGGAGGCATCACTAATGTAATGATTGATTCAACAAATACTGAGCCATTCAAGATCTATGCTAGGTTCCAGAGATACAGTGGTAGCCAAAAGAGATGAAGTCTCTGCCTGGTGGAGCTCACAGTCTAATGAAGAAGGCAGGCATAAACCTAAAAAAAACCCACTTAAATAGATATATGATGTTTGTGACATATGCTGTAAGAAAAATTGTGGCCATTATTTAGATTGGAGAGTCAGGGAACCCCAAAAGAAGATGACATTGCATCATCGATCTGAAGAATAAATAGAGGTTAAATAATGAATGATAGAGGGCAAGCATGTTTTGGGAAGATGGAACAGAATTTTGAAAGCCATGATGTTGGAAGATGCTTAGTGTTATAAAAAAATTAGAATAAAGTCAACATGATTATACAGTATTGAGCAAGCCAGAGTATGACCAGACATGATACTAAAGGTGTATACAGAAGTCAGATCATTCTGTGCCTTGTAGGTCACAAGATGCATTTTTAACTTCATTCTGTGGACAATGGGGAACCAGTCACAGGTTTTTCTTTGGGCAGTGGCATGGTGCAATTTGCATTTTGAAGTTTCAGAACAGGCTAGGCAAGCAGCTATTTTATAAGTAAAGCATAAAAACGACATTGAGTTATTAGATGAACCTCTGCTGATAGATCAGTTTGAAAGGAGAGTGACAGGGTAGAATGAGAAGGGTTACAGAGAGAGTGCCCAGGGACGAGTTTTGTAAGTGTATGTATTTGCTAGAGCACAGCTGGCTGAAGACTCAGTGAAGGACCACATGGGTCTTCACTGCGGCAGAAGCAGAAGTGACTCTGCTAGCTGGAATGACTCTTACTCTCTGGGCTTCTGTCACATCTGATGATCAGAGGGAATTTCATCTCATCTAGATCAAAGACCTTGAAGATGAAAGGGATTTTCTCCTTGGAAAAACTGAACTGGCCCCATGAGACATTAACTGAATAAGGACACTCATTCAAAATCAAATGTGTCCATATATTTTCCAGATAACAAACCCTCAAAATACTGATTGATCAAGAAAATATGGAGCAAGCAGAGAGATTGAATTAATACACTTGGACTTAAAAACAGTTCCAAGTATGGAATGCTTAGGGCGTCCTCTCTCCTTCACCAGCTTCATTACAAAGAATTGGCCAACACCAATTGGGTTGTAGTGTCTGTTACTTCTGTAAGGTATATGGGTGTGTATGTGTGTGTGTGTGTGTGTATGTGTGTGAGGGAAATAAAATTCCTACGTGCACCAGTATTTTATGCTAAAGTCTGACATAGGCAGAAACAATACTTACTTTTTATTAGTCTTATCCAATCCCACTTCAATACATTCTGCTCACTGCCACCATAATGATCTTTTTAAAATTGAACTCAACCTTACCTCTCCATTACCTAAAATATATTGGCTTCTTGCAAAAAACATAATAAATTCCAAACTATAGTATTTGAAGTCTTTTAAGATGCAGTCCCTGATTATCCCTCCACTTAAGGCCAGGAGCTAAAATTCCAAGCACTCCAGAGAGGTCCAACCACTTATAGTCACAAGTCCAAGGGCAAATAATCAAGGGCAGTCTGACCTTAAGAAGGACCTGCATCACAGATAGAGTCACAATTTATCTCCTGCCCTTCCCATTCTCTTTCAAGCTCTAGGGATAAGTTAAGACTATTGATGTCTTTTGGACTCTGTATTTTAGAGAACAAATTTACACTCATAAGGAATTATACAAGAGAGAAAAAGCTCTGTCCAGATTCAGAAAATCTTCAGAGACCCTGACAAACCATGTAATTTATAATGGAAGAGTTATCACTCTAACCAAAGTGGAGATTGGAAATTTGGAAAGTACTCGCTCCTATTTGTTCTTGATTCTATTAGCCAGGCAGACTTTCTCACAGCTTTGAGCCCCTCTCTTTTTGTAATAGTGTGGTCCCTTGTCTACAAGATGGCCATAGCAATTTTTTCCTTTCTGGTATGTATGTGCCACTTCCCCCATTGAGAACTAGAGTAATTTTTTCCACATCCTTGAATCTAGGGTGGCCCATGACAGCTTTTAACAATGATATGCAGCAGAAGTTATGCTATGCCAGTTCTTAACCTAATTTTTAAGAGGAATGGCCTTCCTTCTGGCTTTCTTGAACTTTCAAACCAGGGGAAGTCTGCATGAAGTTTCATTAGCATGAGTCTGCCACGTTAAGAGGAAGCCCAAGTTAGCTGTATGGAGACAGAGCAATGCCAGCCAGCCCCAGATGCACTCGTCATTTCAGCCCAGTGGTCATCCGTGAGAATAAAGGAGCCTTCTTGGGCATTCCAGTCTGAGCAGATGCCACCTGAGATAGATAGCCCTAGGACAGCTGACCTAGTTATCACCACCATTCTAGTCATTCCAGTTGAGGCCCTTCATTGTCAAGCAGACATAAGCTGTCCCTGTTGTGCCCTGTACAAACTCCTGGCTCAAAGAATTGTGAGCAAAATACAATGGCGGTTGTTTTATGCCATAAAATTTTGATGTGGTGTATTAATCCCAAACAAAGAGCAATAACATGTTTCTCCGTTTCTGCTTTGGCAAACTTTGACTACTCGTCTTTTAAAATTCAACGCTGATGTACTATAAGAAAATTATTATTAAGAATTGTGAATTCATAAGCTTTCTAATCAATAGTCACTAATGTTTTAGCCTAGAATTGTGAATGATTAACTTGTCCTTTGTTCTTCGGAATGTTATAACACTGCTACATAGGCAACTCCATTATCTATTACCCAAAAACAAATGTGTAAAAGGAGCAAGTCACCAGATGTGATATTTACACACCCTGTTTGTATCCCCTGTAAAACTAAAAGCTAAAAACCTTTATGTACCTGTTCAGTGTACCATAAACAGAATAGAACAAAGACCCTTTGAGACACCGCGTCTCTCCTATAGAGGGCTGGCCACGCCCCCCACCCACCCCGCCAATGGATTCGGTTACTTTCGATGAGGTCATCCCTCACGAGTCGCAAAACTCATTGGAGTTCTTGGGTTCGGAACCCCTCAAAAGGGATAGCCCCTAAGCTGCCAGTTGGAGCCTTACCCAGCAGGAGAGGCCCTGCCTGGGACCGTTTTTCCAATCAGGACTCTGATCGGCTGCAAAGGGACCCCCAGCGACGTGAGAGTTCAGATGTTGAGTTTTCCCCTGATTTGGTGAGTGCTTGTATATACTTTCATTCTTTCCTATGTCTTTAATTAATTACTCTTCTTTTTTGTGATTGCTCAATTGTTATAATCATTTAATATAACCTGAAACTCACTTGATTGAATAAATCTGCCTTTGCATATCATTTAGAGTTCTTGCCTCTTCCTTAGCAAAACATTTAATAAAACTGCTTCTGCATAGCATTTAGAGTTTCTGCCTATTCCTTAGCAGAACAAACTCCTTTATGATGTTTTCCTTGAGTCCATCTTGAAGCAGCCCAAGGAACATATTTGCATTTCTTGCTGACGTTCTATCAACTCATCTTGGCCTCTACCTAGAAAATATCATGGTCTAAACCCCTTCCTTTTTACCTAATGAGTTTCAATAATTGAGGAAACATCTTAGCTTCCAGGACCAGTGATATTGAAAAGCCAGCTCCAGATGATAACCAGACAAATCGGACCCTTGTTACAGGTGCCCATTGTCTTCCAGCACCTGGCCAGGTAAGCGATGTCCCCACAGCTCCTTGTGAGGCCATCCAGCCAATAGGGAACCACCCTCTGTTGTTATATTTGCCACCCTTTTAAAATTATTTTTCTTGCTTCTCCCTCTGGCAGACCAGATAGCAGCCAGTCTGAGTTTTGGCCTATATTAGTATGTAGCATGAAGACCACCAGCTGATATCCCTTCCTGCTCTCATGATTGGAGAAGTAATTGTATCACCTTCCTAGACGAGCCAATGGTTGACTACACGATGTTGTTTTGCATAGCAGCTCCCAGGTTTTCAGGAACCATAAAAAGAAACTTGTAAAATTTCCTTCAGAGTTGGAAGACTGGGAATTGGTGGGGTTGTTGGGAGAGATGCTAAGGTCTGGACATCATATGAATGGCAAAGCAACATCCTTTGGTTCCTTGTTCTGCCTACACTCAATTTTAGATGCTGAAAACAAACAGGATAGGACAAACAGTACATGGGTCAGCTATAACAGGCTGACCCAAGATTCCATTTTATTCTGACTGAGTATTAGGTTGCTATGCCTGATTTCTACCCATCTATTCATCTATGTATATACTCATTCAATTCGGTAAGTTTTAGGGTATCTATTCTGGGGGATACTGCAGTTGGCAAAACAAAAATGGTCCTCCCCTCTTGGAGTTTGCCATCTAGGAGAGGGGTCAAATCTTAAACAATCACTTTTGCAAACTGAGGTCAGTGCTGAGAAAAAGAAGGAATGGAATTCTAAGAGAGCCCCTAAAAAGGAATCCAATCTGACTGGGAAGAAGATGGCTTCGAAAGGAAGGAATGTGTGAGTCAAGAGCTGAAGGAGTTAATTAGGGGAAGCATGAGAGGATGGCCAGTGCTCTAGATGAGAAGTTGGCACACATTTATGTAAAGGGCCAGAGAGTAAATAGTTTAGCCTTTGTGGGCCAGATGGTCTCTGTCACAACTATCCAACTCTGTTTTTGTAGCACAAAATCAACTATAGACAATATGGAAACAGTTGAGCATGACTGTGTTCCAATAAAACTTTATTTACAAAGACAGGTAGTAAGCTGGATTTGACCTATGGGCCATAGTTTGTCCATCCCTCCTCTAAATAGAGCAATGGTATGGACAAAGGTCATGTAGTGGAAGGAACATGGAAAAGATGAAGCACTGACAGAGACGGTAGTGTGACTGGAACGCACAGAGCGAGGGGCCGTGAGATGTGAGAGACTGGAAGAGGTGGACATGAAAAGACCTTTCTGTAAAGTCAGGATGGTGACTTTGGTGTTTAGCTTAAGAGCAATCAGAAGCCATAGAATTGTTTTAATCAGTGGAAGTATGAGGCATCCTGGTCCAATTGGCCTTGAACAGATTCCCCAACTGTTTAGAAGAAAATGGATCAGAGAATGTCAAGAATGGATAATGAGGATTATTTCAGGGTGAGAGGTGAGAGATGATGGCACATGAACAAGGACCAGGGTAGTGGATGCAGAGAAAAATGGATAGGTTATAGATATAAAGAAGGTGTAGAATAATTTAAACTTGGCATTGAATTAGATGGGGGGGGAGTGGAGAAGAACATGTCAAGATTAATCAATATTGTCATCTCTGCCGAATGAATCCTTACTGTTCAGTTTAACACTTCTCTTCTTGTTTTAGTGCCAAGGAATTGAAATTTTATTTTCATTTCCAACCTCTATCTAATTAGAAAGTCACCTCACATGGTTGACAAAGTGAGGAGTAAGTCATCTGAGTGGGACAGCCTCCCCTCACCCGATATGCCTTTTCCAGCAACATCTGCACAAAACTCTATTAAATGTATCACACTATAATTGTGCCTGTCCTTCCTATCACATCATGGGATTTTTGAGGGTAGAGATGGCCTTTTTCTTGTTTGTGTCACCAGCACCTAGTATTTTGGTTGGGGGTGGGGTCTTTGTCCACTTTGGAGGTGGGTAGAGGTTTGACATAGATTACATGCCTGGTGGTGTGAGCAGTTCTCTTAGTTCAGTTAGAGCATTCCATCAAAGGTCAGCCAGTGCTGAGTGATTAAACATCATGGCACTCCTTTGAAAAAGATGTAGGAGGCCAGTTAGAGAATGATGGAGATGGCAATGCAGGGGACAAAGGGGCTTTGCCTGTCCTTGGCCCTCTCCTATTTTCTTTCATTTCTTCAAATGACAATTTTGAAAGATTCCCCTCTTCAGACCTCTGCCTCCAGTCTTATACTTGCTGCCCACCCCTGTAGACAATAGGGCAATCTTCCACCTGAGTGAGAACTTTAGGTGGTCTCTTCAACCTCTACATTGGAGTCAACCCTATGGCTGCCTCATTCACTTTCCAAGGTATAAAGGTAGTTATACCCCCAGACACTAATATATAAAACCAGACGTCATGTTCTAGTCATTTGATTCTACTTTGAATATTGAGGTTCTATCATAAGCCTGGCTGAGTAGACAATCTTTGGGGCCACCTAATCTATCAACTCCTTCACACACTTTGCATTCCATCCCAGGATCCAGGTGGATGACCAAAAGTTCTGCACTTGGACTTTATTAACATAGTTCCATTCAGAGTCCTCCAGTTTAACGCTGTGCCCTCAGTTTTGACTGCTTTTCTGTCAATATTCCTATATGTAAGTCTTAGTTCGAAGTTCTGGATCTTCCATTAACTTGTGGAGTGACCTTAGGCAAAGCTTTTCATCCCTGTGGGCCTTAGTTTCTCATGTTTGGTGAAGTCTCCAATCATGTGTACACAATGCAGCAAACACTTTTATCTCCAGGCTAGACTCCTTGGCTAAGCTCCAGGTCCACAGATCCAGCTACCTACTCCAATCTCTTCACTGACCCAGTGGCACCTCAAACCTAAACTGTCTGGATATAAATCTAAACTCCTGCTTTTCAGCTCCAAATCCGACTTCTTGTGCTCATTGCCTCATTTAACTTCATCACCACCCAGCTAGAGTATAAGCATAAAAGAGTTTTGAGGACTAAGCCTGGGGCACTTCAACAGTTAGAGGTTGAGAACAAGAGGACAAACCAAGAAAGAAATATGGGAAGAAATAGTTGGGAACGAAGGAGTGGAAGCCAAGCCAAGCCAAGCAAAGTGTTTTGAGGAGGGACAGCTGATAGGTCAATCACACAAATACAGGTTTCTTGGTAGTTGTGTGACCTAGAGCAGTAATTTAAGTTCTCTAAGACTCAGGTTCCTTAACCTGCCTTATAGAGTTATTAAGAAAATAAAATGAAATGATCACGTAAACTGCTTTGTCCAGTAATTACAAAATATTGTCTTGTAGAATTATTATCTGTTTTCAATTTATCAAGGCTGTAGCTCTGAGCTGAAGGGAAAAAATGGCCTCTAACTTCAGTTTATTCTGCTACCTAGCAACTATATATTTACATTTTCAATATCACTTCTTTATCCCTGATTACTTTAAGAAGCACTTTCTAAGTGCTCTGTTGTAATTCAGGGCCACCTGTGAGGTGTAGAGAATAATTTTACTTTTTTCTCAAGATGTAGTAGCATAAATTGTCAAGAGCAACTTTAACTCTGTAGTTTTACAAAGTCTATTTGAAAGGCTATTGAGAAGGAACTGGTTGGGCTAGCTCATGATAACAGTTAAGGTCTTGTAGTTTGTAAAATGCTGTCCTAACTAATATGCAATGGAAAGGTGAATCTATACACTTCAAAGAGAATATGAGGCCAGTTCCAAATAGGTTACTTTTCTTGGAAAGTAAATTTAAGTTGACCACAAATATAAGGCCTTTCCCAGGCAGGTTCCACTACTGTTTCAGCCTCATGTCTGGCCATTTGCTCTCAACATATTTCTAGGCACCCCCTTTTCTGAACACACCATGCCTATTACACCTCCAAGACTTTGTCATTTCTGCCCGAAACAATCTTCCTCTTGCATCTCCTTCAAATCAAAAGCCATCTCCCTACACATTTTTTCTCTAACTCAGCCAGAATTAATCACTTGCTGAGTCTGCAATCAGTGTCCCTGGGACACTATACATACCTTTTCTCTATCACTTATCACATTTACTGAAACTAATCCACTTACAATTCTCCTTTTGGAGGGCAGTAATATCCTTGAAGTCAGAGACCATGTCTTATTTATCTTTACAATCCCTATAATGCTTGGTATGTAGAAAACATTCAATGAATATTCAGTGGAATACCTAAGCTACTCCCATAACCAGGAGATGAAAGGTATAATTCAATTTAAGAAGATTCTACTTATGCAGAAATTAGATTGAGGGTCTAAAGAAAATATTAGGAGACAAACCATTATTGACCATACTTCCTTCCTCTGAATGAGACCATAGGGCAAGGACTAGAGTAGTCAGAGTGCCAATTCCAGGCCAGGTTTTGTTGGGGACTCGATGGTGACCTTGAGCAATCTCTCTGGGACTCAACTCTTCATCTACAAGATGAGAGAGTTGGATAAGATGATATCTAAGGTAATCTTTAGCTTTTGGAACCTAGTATGTCCCCTTTTGACTCCAATATCATTCTGTGAGACTTATCTTAATTTAACTCTTTAGTGTTTGTGATGGACAATTTGTTTACTTCCTCAAGACTATTTAAATTTCCATATTGCACTTCCAAGGAGTAAACAGTTCCATAACTTTGGGTTGCCACGAAATTAATAACTGTGTCCTTTAATATTCCAACCAAGTGGATGATTGCAAAATATTCAATAATTCCTGTAAAATATTCAATAAGACTGGAGGTGGCAAGCTTGTAACATTCAATTCTTTTCCTAGATTCAATTTAATCTTGGTGAAACCAGAAAATATAATTGTCCCTGCAAACAAAATTTCATGCATTTTTTATTCCTGTTCACAATGTTCTATTGAGCTCTTGGTTTCACTGTGTGACTCATCATTGCTTTTCCTTGTAAATTTCCACTCCTTCCATCCCGACTCTTAGGTTGTCACTGTTCAAGCAAAAGGAAAATCCCAGTGATGGTTGAGAGAAGACACCTGGGTCTGGTGACCTCACAGCTACAGCTGTGCTTTTGCGGCCTCCAGTACCTCTGAATGGCAATGTCCTTCCCTGGGGGGTACGAGAAGCTTTTCTCCCAAGAGCGTCCCTAACTCTACTATTATCAGAGACAAGTGAGCACGTGGGAGACAAGGGATTTGGAGTCTGACAGTCGTGGGTCTTACCTGGGTCTTACATTCTCAAACCCGAATGTGAATCTGGAACGCCTGTAGAGCTGGTTAAAAACACTGATTGCTGGGCACCACCTCCAGAGTTTTTAATTCAATAGGTCTGGAGAGGAGCCTGAGAATTTGCTTCTAGCAAACTGTCAGGTGATGCTGAACTGCTCTTCTGGAAACCACGCTTTCAGAACTGCTGCTTTGAGTAAATGACTGAATGTCTGCGGACTTCAGCTCCCTCTTCTATAAAATGGGAGCGATAACAGGATAGTGGACTATCGATACAGTGAACTGGTCCGGGCTGTGGGCTTAGGGCTATCAGACAGACTTGGGTTTAAGTTCTAGCTCTGCCATTTAAAGCTATGAAGGCTTAGGCAAGTTCCTTACTGGTTTTGAGCCTCAGTTTCCACACCTGTAAACCACCAGGGATAATCATTTATTTAATCCTTGCAACATGCCAATGGGATAAGACGATAATGCATATAAAGTACTCAGCATGGAAATTGGCATATAATTAGTGCTGAATGGATTGGGAAGATTTGGTTGAAACAACCAGAACCGCCCCGTCCCCCCAAAAAAAATCTCAGTAGGCTTGGAAAACAACACAAAATATAAAGTTTTTCACATGGGTCTGAAAAATCATCTTTTCCTGGACTGAATGAGGCAAACCTCTTATTAGTCAGACATTCGCTGGACACGTGGAGGTTAATTCAAATGCGAGCAGAGTATTCTGAACCCAGGTTTAGAACCCGGGGGGGTGGGGGGTTGGTGACGGGAGCTCTGCTCAGTTTCCAGTGACTCAG
>PVKH010028128.1:0-12901 GCA_004027955.1 Chaetophractus vellerosus
TGTGTGGAGGTCCCGATGGTGAGCTGCTTGGAGAAACACCTCGTATTATTGAGCTGGCAGATTTTTATATCTGCAGCTAAGGTTCGCATCCTCCTGATAAAGACACCCCCATATATTCAGTAAAAAAGGCTCTGCAAGAGGAGCCAAGAAGCCTGAATCCAGCTCTGCACTGATTAGCTTAGCCAACTTCCAGCCTGTCCTCCCTTCCAGGTGATTATTCATAAATGAAACTGTCCGTTGTGACGACGCGTTCTGGCAGAAACAGGCCCTAAGATCAATCATTAATGAGGTGTTTGACCTGCATTCGCTGTGTACAAGGATTGGTCAGAGGCCCACAGTGTAATCTTGCACACCCATTTACGAATCAAGTCCACTGTAATCAATAAAGCCTCGTTAAACATTACTGAGGAAGGGAGCAAGTGGTGCAGAACGAATAACCTGTTACTTGTGCTATTGTTTGTCCCTCGACCCCAAATTTCCCTTTCCCTCTGCTGGGTCCTTTTCTGCTGAACCACGTGCTTGCACCAAACATACTTTAATCCATTTACCTCTCAAATGAGGCACAAAGCTTTTTATGTATTTATTTATTTTTGTTAAAACTCACCCTGTTTCCCAGAATCATCCCCCAGTTTTATTCCCGGAATAAGAATTGGGGGTTTAGCCGGCATGGGTGAATTGGAAAACTTTTGATATTTTAGAGGAGACCAAGAAATGTTAACTAAACTCTTTATTAGCTCATTGTGAAAGCAATTAGTTTAACAAAAGAACCATGCATTTTGGAATTTGTTTTGTCAGAAAAAATCATTTTTTTGTACTAATGGTACAAACATTTTTCCAGTGAGATGTTCTGTACAGAGTCCCAGACAGCTGAGGTGTAGCTTGGGCCCAGCTTCTCCAGAAGATCTCATTCTTCAGGACTCCACCACGTGAAAGTATGGTTCCTTGAATTCTAAGACGCAGTGTTAACTCAGTGCATCTTTCCGTAAGTCCCCAGGTCACGAGGGTGACAGCAGACCATCATGCAGGGCTTACCATGCCAGGCTCGGGTCTAGCTGCTTCACGTGTTGACTTGGTTAATCCTCACAGCTTCCTCTGATATAGGATCTGTTGTCACCCTTAAATTGAGATGCTAAGTGCATTGTCTTATAAATGGTAAACCCAGGCAGCCCAGTTCCAGACCCTGAGGATATAGCCTGCTGTCTCCATGATGTACTCTCTACTTTCTTTTTGTAAAGAGCCTGCTATAAGGTGAGTCTTCACATATTTAGAAACAGATAATTCCTATTTACTAACAGAATCGGACAGTGTTTGAATTGAAAGGCTCCATGGAGATGGTGCAATCCAGTCTCTACCCTACCCCCCAAGGAAACAGCCGTAGCCTCTCTGTTCTCCTGGGAGACAGCAGCACTCTGCTCCCTCTGCAGAGAGCTCAGCCCATTAGACGTGGCTTCCTTTTCTTAAGCTGAAATAAACTTCACTATATTTCCACCTGCTGGCCAGAATTCTGCTCTCTGAAGCCACGTGAAGACATGTGGGCCCTCTTCTTCCCAGGACCCTTCAAATATCTGGAAGAGCCATTATGCACATCCTACGTCCTTCCTGGCTCCTCGTTCATCCTGGGCACACTTCACTGGGCTGTCTAAGTTTTGGCCAAACCTTATCTGAAACGCAGGCCCTGGAGACAAAGACAATTGTGAGAGGCCAGGAAGGGCTCAGGGATTGTGCCCACGACGGGTTGGCACTTCCCTGGTGCAGGTGAGAACATCCCTGCGTGAGGACAAGTGCCCACACCGCTCACTTGTCCTCCAGAGGGACATGTTTTCATATCAAACCCTCATCAAGCTAAACCCCTTCATTGTATGTTTTCAAATGATCTTTGTAAACCTAAGTGTAGGATTTGATATTTATCACTAATGGGTATATCCCTCCTCAAGCCCACAGAGAGAAAGGAAGCACAATCTGCATTTGTTCCACCCCATGTGCCTTTTCTATGAACAGTTCAGCAATGCAAACAACATGTTAATTAGCTTTATAGAGCTAATGAGTTATTTTAGAAGGTAGAAATATAAAAAGGTAGCCGAAGCACAGAGCTCAGCAGGATACTAAAACATAAAAAAGCTAACCAAACTAAAAGTTCCAACACTTTCAGAGCCTGGAACTGTTTTCCTATGCTTTATCCCTTGTGGAAAAGTGACCAACCAGATGCTGTAATTTTAGACATTTGCTAAAACAGGAGGAAGCCTGGACGTCTTAGAAGCCAGCAGGAAGTTTGTGACGTGTGGGTCCTTGTTTTGTCATGCGTGAGACTCTTTTCATGCACAACATGGTGAACCTGGAGAAACTCATTAATTGACTCTTCCAGTCTTAGCCAAAACCCAGAGCCAAAAACACAAGTCAGAAAGCCAGGCCTTCAGGAAATAAAACAGTCCTTCATGACATCTGTAGCACCAAAGAGCATACAACCAACCTCAAAAGCAAGAACATAATTCTTCATATTTTCAGACAATTGTTCTTTATGCTGCACAAACTTTCTTTCAATAATTCATAGTTACATAATCAAGATCCCACACACAAACTACAATAGATAATATCTGTACATACCAAAGGGACTTAAAATATTTGGAGTAGAGTGTTCAAAGATGTTTTCCTTCATCCTACAAACTTTTTCATATCCTTTTTAGGTTTATTTAAATGATTTAGGACAGATTTCAGATAAAAGAATCTACAAAAAAAGAAACATAGATTTAACATAATAAGAAATAAACTCCCTACCCTTCAGAGTAATAGCCTCCCCCCTTCACCTTTTTAAATTTTTTTGCTGGGGTGTGGAACTGGCTTGTTTCAAAGCAGAGCATTAACTTGAAATTATGGCATAGTCGTCTTTATTAGATGTTTTGAAATCCAGTGAGACAGTATGAAATGTGAAAAGGATATTAAAGAAATGATCTTACTATTGTGTTACTACAATATGTATCATCAAAGGCAAGCTCAACATATCCCTTGGATTCCATAATATCTGCTATCCACAATTCAGGGGGAAACTGAGTCAAGCACAATAGAATTTCCCATAGATGTTTAAAAGGTCTGTGAAGGAGCTATAATGAGCATCTATTATTTTCTGATACCTCACTGCCTTTCTTCAAGGACGCTTTGAATGAGGAGCCACTAAAGCTTGACACTGCCTTGCTATAATAATGAAAGGATCAAGGTCATGGCCACTGGATAGCTGAAACTCAGAAGGATTTGTGGGGACAGGAGAGGGACAGCTTTTCCCAGGTGTTCCACTAAGATATGACTGAAGACAAGAATGTCCTTGATGGACAACCTGTTTTCTATTTCCCTAGGGTGCAGAGGCATCCTTATCTATGCTATTACATTGGCCAGGGGGATAAAAGAAAGAAAAATGAGATTAGAACCTAACACATGTGACTTATTTTAGTCAATTTTGAAACAGTTCCCATAAATAAAGGTAGGAAGGAGAAAAACTGACTTGTTATTATCTAGAGAATTTAGTGAGACTTACATAGGGGGAAAGGCATACTGAAAATTCATGGTATTCATCAAAACAGATATAAGCTTTTTCCCAAGAATAGTCTTCTGTCCATGGGCAATAAAATATCTATCAGGAAAATAGCAATGTGTATATTTTTGCACCTACTATTTAAGGTTACTTCAGCTTTCTGACCTCTCGTTTGATTCATCTTTTCTTCAATTTCCACACATACTAACTACACAGGGGTGTGACTTTTATCTTAGACACACTTTGAGTGTTAACTCAACTGAACACCCTCCAAAAGATTCACATCAAAAGCAGATTGCAAATTCAGTTAGTAAAAAAAAAAAAAAAAAAAACAACTAAAAACGAATACGTGAATCCAAAAGTGGTAAAATATATATACATTCTGGCCATCCCTCATACTTAACAAACATAAATATCCCCTTTGAAATGAATGGCCTAAGTGAAGTTTTGTTTGCTGTCGAAATGGCTTAGGAACCCAGGAAGGAATGCCACTGGGGGAGGTTTTGGCAGTAATTTTGAGTACAAAACACAAAAACACACAATGGGAGTTGGAAAATATTTGGAAATCTCAAAAACAACAGCTTGTGCTGATTCTCAGCTGATTTATGGCTAGCTTTCACTTTTCACCTCACTGGGACTGATGGCAAAAGAGCAGCGGGGGCCAATAGGCTGCTTGGCTCCAGATGTTTTACTCCAATGCCATTGTGAAGAGAAAAGGACTGATGCAGCCTGAGATGTTTATGTTTATTAAGAAGGAGAAATATGTGGCTTATTTGCAATTGAAAACCATCAGACACAACATACTAGATTTATGGATATAGCTCCCCTGGCATGATTACATTTTACAAGATAGAAACAAACAAACAATAACCAGAACCAAACTAACACTCTATAACATAGACCTGCAGCCAAGCACGGACATTTAAGGAAACATATTGCATGAGTAACTAATATTTAGATTAGCAACGTCAAAGATTTTCTAAAACTCCAGAGCCCTTCTTGAAAATGCAAAAGTAAGCTCACAGATGAGGGTGGTGGTACTGTGGTTGACCAGCATGAGGGGTCTTCTCAGGACTTTTTGGCTCCTGCGGAGCCTCCGAGGCCCAAAGACTCTGAAGAACCCAGGCCAAGGGACTACCAAGTTAGAGAGTTTGACTTATCGAAGGAATTATTGGAGCATATCCCTGATACAAAAGTACTTTTTTAAAGGTGTTACCAGGAATTGAACCCAGGGCCTCATACATGGGAAGGAGGCACTCAACCTCTACATCCACACCACAGTGAGAGTTGGTTTTTTGTTTTGTGTTTAGGAGGTACTGGGGATGGAATCCAGGACCTTGTACATGGGAAGCAGGCGCTCAGCTAGTGAGCTACATCTGCTCCCCTGACACAAAAGTATTTAAAAGGCAACATATGAAAAAAGAAGACGTTGTCTTTTAAGGAAATATTCTTATCCAATTAAATGAGTCCTTTTTTTAAACATTCTTCAGCCTACTCTTCTAGGTGGCTTATTATTTCCCCTAAAGAGCTGGAAACATAGAGCCCCAGCTCAGTGAGTGGCACCTCCCTCCAGTTCTCCTTTTCATCCATTTCTCACCAATGCCTCTCCCACATCTATTCAGTCATCAAGTCCTGTTTTTCCTAGCTCTAGGGCAATTCTCAAATCCATCCCTTCTTCTCCATCCCCACAGTAGCTGTCCTAACTTTGGCCTTTATCAAGTCTCTTCCTGGATTCCAGAGTGATCCTTCTTAAAGGCAAATAAAATGGATCACTTCACCAGCTTAAACTCCTCCACCGGCACCGCAGTGTTCACAGACTCAAGACTGCACTACCCATGGGTGCCCCTAAATCTGTCTGGACTTGGACCCTGCTGCCTCTCAAGTTCCCTGCCCCACTGCAGCAGAGTTCTCCCAAGCCCACCATGAACTTGTGCCTTGTTTTATGGGCAGGGTAGTTGTCAAATTTATTTCAAAACAAAAGCTTTGTGGGCTGCATCAAACGCAGGAGAAAAGGAATATTTTGGGGCTTGTTAAATAACCAGAGTGTATAACAGTGAGGTATGCCTCAAATAAGCCTTTAGAACTTTAAAAATGGAACTATCACATACCCATGCTGTAATATTTTTTTCAGTACTACTAATTAAAAAAATTAAAGGCGGCACTGGAAATTTACAATATGTCAGAATTTTGTTTCTCTTACCTTTTGACCCTAATACATTAATGCATAGATTTTATGACAGAATCTGTATTAAAAATCTAAACATTTTCACAAGATTTTAAACATCTGGGAAAATAACTTTAGAGAAAACAAAATCAGATAAAAGTACAATGCCCATGACAGCCAACATTATGTAACTGGACTGTGTAAGGTTGTTTAGAAGGCAAAGGTTAAAAAGACAGACAAAAAGATTCTTTAAAATTAACCCCCCAAAGTTGATGCACTGATTTGAATGAATCTGTTCTTGCTGCTTCAAACACCCTTCATTCTAAACTCTTCCACAATCCCAAAGGCACTCCCTCTCCCGCCTTTCTGCTTGACATCCACGCATCCTTCAAGACTCAGCAACTGTACCCTCTGATTCCCTCCCTGGTCTCCTTAAATGGGGTAGAAATTCCTTTCTTTATGCTACCTCAATACAATACGTAATACCTCCTTTATAGTGTATATCTCATTGTATTATAATCATCTGTTGACTAGCTTTCTTTGTTTCCCTATATTGTGACCTCTTTGAGGACAGGAATTATTTTTAGCCATTTTTTTTCTCCACAGAGTTGAGTTGGGAGATGAACACTCAATGCATTTTTAAAGAATGAATAAATGGGTGAATGAATGAATGAATGAATGAGAGAATGAGTGAATGTAGGCTCAATTTAGAATAAATTCACTGGGGAAATTCCAGGAAGGAAGCTTCCCAGATAAAAGATAAAGACATATCAAATCACTTTAGTGAAGTTGATGGGTAAGTTCAGTCCTGTCTCTATTTCCATACATTATTGTTTCATTCATGTCCTCATTGATTTATTTAACAAACATTTGTTGAGTGCCTGCCACATTTCAGGAGCTGTGCCAGGCACAGGAGTTTCACAGATAATACATTATACTCCCTTCTCTCAAGGACTGTATAACAGAGGTGGAGGCAGATGTGTAAAACCTAAGTGCCATAAAGACAAGGCCATGACTGAGAAGAGGCTGAGCATGACTGAAGTTGAGAAAGGACATGGTATATTCCACTAGGACAGGCTCTTCATGGAAGTTCTACCGGAAGAGTGTTCTAAAAGGTGAGGGCAAGATAGGAGAAGGCAGAGCAGACCAAGGGAAATGGTGAAATAAACAAAACACCATGGAGATGAAGAAGTGAGCCACAGTCATGTGAAATAGACATAATTTAATGCAAAGTTGTGACAAAGCCAGACTTTAGAAGGTGTCTGCTGAAACTTCAGTTCACTACCTGTGCAAACTTGGGGATATTATACCCGCTGCAGAAAATGGAGATAATAACATTCCATACCTATTGAGAATGATGTGAAATTAAATGAAATAATATCAGAAAGGTGCTTGGTATAGTATGAAGAGAATGATGATGTTGAAGGTGATAATAGCTGGAGCTATGGTACAGAGCATTAGTAGAGGATGAGTCTGAGCAGGTAAGCAGGAGCCAAGTGAAGCAGATTCTTCCCACATCACGCCAAGGAGCTTGGACTTTAACCTAGGTATCCAAGATGGAGTCATGGAAGAGTTTTAAGTAATAGAGTGCTAAGTCATCAGATTTGCATTTTAAGAAGAGCTTTCTGGTAGCTGCAAAGGATGAATTTAAAACTGGCACAAGCTGATCAATGGGAACAAGATGGAGACAACAGTTAGGGCCATGGAGAGGAGAAGACAGATGCTGGAGATGTTAAAGAAGGAAGACTGACTGGACACAGTCCCCTACAGGTGGTGGGAGGAAAGAGAGGGTTGAAAATTACCCTTCGATTTCTGACTGAAGTGAGTGAGTAAAGTGGGGGAAACCATTCACCAAGAAAGGAAACACAAGAAGTAGGACCAGCTTGAGAGGAAATATGAGTTTCATTCTCAGTGGTGAACCGCTTAGTCTCTAGAATATCTAGGTAGAGCTGCCCAGGAAATTGGTAGAGGAATCTGGCACAGGCTGGACATACAGGTATGGGAAACAAGAGCATATTGTTTATTATTACTTAAAGCTATAGAATTCAGCTGGAAAATCAGATAAAAGTCTGAAGAGAAGAAGATTGAGACAGAGCACTAGGAATGTTTAAGGGGAAGCCAAAGGGAAAAGAGGGCAGGGAAAATTACTATGTCATCAGGCAACTAAGTCACAGGGACCAAATGCCTTAAGAATAAACCCTTTAAAGGAGGAACTTTGGGTCTATTTCAAAGATGGCAAGAAGGACTCCATCCTGCAGTTCTCCAGCCAGGAGAAAAGAATTTAGAATATTTGTGTGGGGGATCATTTACAAAATGATTTTAAAGTTGTCCTGGTATGGGGAAAGATGGTGGCTGAGTAAGGAGCTCCAAGAGACAGCTCATCCTACAGGGCAGGTAGTAATCACTCAGAGCTATCTAAAGCACCTGTTTGGGGGCTCCAGGAGACCAGAAGAGCATCCTGCAGCATCCATGAAAGAATGGAAGGAGGACACTGCCCATCTGCAGCAAAGTTGCATGAGTCGAGCACTCCATGCCACGGAGGCCGGTGCTCATCCTCCACTGGGGGCAGACGCTGCCTCAGGAGCTATTCTGTGGCTGTGACTGGAGTTGGACGTTCCATTTCCCAAAAATGGAGAAAAAAGAGATGATTGGTGTTACAGTTTGATGTAATTATGAATTCCAAAAATCCATATTGAATCATGCTTGTAAACTGATCTGTTTATCTGGGCATGATTGGGCTATGATTAGGGCATTGAGCCCTGCCCATCAGTGGGTGTGGTCTCAAGTGTAAAAGGCAAGGCAGAAGATTTGAGAAGCAGATTTTAAAGAAGCAGTTCTGATGTTGGAGAGGAGCGCTCCAGGAGAAGACAAGTGAGCCATTTGCCTGATAGTCTACAGCTGGCCTTGTGGAGAGACACAAAGCGTAGATAGCCCCATGGTCTACAGCTGAACTTGTGGAGGAAACAGAAGCTAAGCCCGGAGAGAAATGCAGCCCCGGGAACAGAGGAACCCAGAAGCCTGCACCCTGGCAAATGTCGGCAGCTGTCTTGCTCCAATACGTGGACTTTGGTGAGGGAAGAAACTTATGCTTTGTGGCCTGGTAACTGTAAGCTTCTACCCCAAATAAATACCCTTTATAAAGACCAACCAATTATTGGTATATTTCCAAAGGCTGACTAATATAATTGGCTACCAACTTCAACTACTGATTAGTAAATTTGCCTTGCTTAAGTACAACCATAAGAACAGCTAAAGTTTGAACCTGTCCAAGTCAGAAAGAGGCCAGGAGCTGCCATTTTAACTCTGCCTCCAGCATGACATGAAACCAGGCTGACTGAAAATCACAGTGAAGGTAGGAACTGGCTTCATTCCACCCAGATTGGACTGCAGCCCTAGCCTAGGCCCCAGCTCCCACTACCACCCCCTAAAGGGAGGAAGCTGGTGGGACCTGCACCAACCTCTCCAGGTAACTACAAGTGCTTTCAGATAGCATAGACTGAGTGGTTGAACACCTGGTGCTCCATCCCCACACCCCAATAGGATAGGAAAGGAGCTGTGTTTCCTCAGACTCCTGGGCAATTGCAGGCACTTTCAGCCCACATGAACTGGTTTGTTGAGCACCTTCGATTCCATCTTCACCTCTCTACCTCCAAAGGATAGGAGGGGACTGGTGTTTCCTTAATCAATCTGGACAACTGCAGGCACTTTTGGCAAGCATAAAGTCTACTGTTGGGTGCATGAGACTCCACCACCACCCCTGATAAGACAAAAATGGGACGGTGTTTCCTCAGCCTCTCTGGGTAACTGCAAGTGCTATTGGCCCACACTGATGAAATAGTCAGGTACCTGTAGCTCTATCCTCACCCCCAAATAGGATAGGAGGGGTCTGGTGTTTCCTCAGCTTCTCCAGGGAATGGCAGGCACTTTTGGCCTACAAGGACTAAACTGTTGGTTGCCTGTGGTTGCATACCCACCCCCTAAAGGGCAGAAGGAACAATAGTCCCTTAGCTTCTCAGGGCAACTGTAGGTATATTTGGCCCACACGGATTAGATTTTTGGGCAATCCAGTGGGTCTACCCCCTCCCCTGGCAAGGGAGGAGGGGGGTCAGTGCTACACCAGTCTACCTGGGAAACTGTGGTCATTTTGGACCCACATGGCATAGACTGTTGCTCACACCTGCAGCTCCATCTCTGCCCCAGGCAGAGAAGGAAGGGATGTGAAGCTTCATCAGTCTTTCTGGGCAACTACAGATTATCTTGGGCTGCAGGACTTAGATTATTACACATGGCTGTGGGTCTGTCTCTACCCCTGGCAGAGGAGAAAGCTGGGAGAAGCTTCATCAGTCACTGGGGCAATGCAGGCAGCTTCAGTATCCACAGCTTACAGCACCAACTACATCCTTGGCTCATACAACACAACCAGCAAGGAAGAAAAGGTAAGAAATCCCTAAACTAAAGAAAGAAACTGTGTCTAGAATAAATACACCTAGTAAGCCAGATGCCAAGACACCAACAAAGAAATTACAATCCATACCAAGAAACAGGAATATATGGCCCAGTCAAAGGAACAAGATAAGCCTCCAGATGACATAAAGGAGTTGAGACAACTAATCATGGATGTTCAAATAAATCTCCTCAATAAATTCAATGAGATGACTAAAAAGATTAAGGATATTAAGGAGACACTGAGTGAGCACAAAGAAGAGCTTGAAAGCATACATAGAAAAATAGCAGATCTTGTGACAACGAAAGGCACAATAAATGAAATAAAAAATACACTGGAGGTGTATAACAGTAGATTTGAGGAGGCAGAAGAAGGATCAGTAAGCTTGAAGAAACAGTTTCCAAAAGTGAACATACGAAAGAGCAGATGAAGAAAAGAATGGAAAAAAAAATTGGACAAGGTTTCAGGGAACTAAACGATGGTAAGAGATGTGCATAGTACGTGTCATGGGTGTACAAGAAGGAGAAGAAAAGGAAAAAGGGGGAGAAGGATTATCTGAAGAATTATCAGTAAAAAATTTCCCAACCTTATTGAAGGGCATAGAGATCTGTGTCCAAGAAGCACAACGTTCTCCCATCTGAATAAATTTGAATAGACCAACTCCAAGACACATACTAATTGAAAGGCCAAATGCCAAAGACAAAGAAAGAATTCACAGAGCAGCAAGAGAAAAGTGATGTATAACATATAAGGGATACCCAATAAGATTAAGTGCCAATTTCTGATCAGAACAATGGAAGCAAGAAAGCAGTGGCATGGTATATTTAAGATACTGCAAGAGAAAAACTGCCAGCCAAGAATCTTATATCAGGGAAGACTGTTGTTCAAAAATGAGAGTGTTTTAGAATATTGACAGATAAACACAAACTGAGAGAGTCTGTAACCAAGGCACTGGCTTTGTGGGCATACTAAAGGGAGTGCTACAGCTTGAAAAGAAAAGACAGGAGAGAGAGACTTGGAAGAGAGAAATGAAGATTATATCAGTAAAAGTGTTATATTATCAGTAAAAGTAACTAAAAGTGTAAAAATAGTGGTGAAAATAAAATATGACAGACAAAACCCAAAGGTCAAAATGGGTGAAATAAAAACTGCCTTTCCAGTAATAACATTGAATGTTAATAGATTAAAATCCCCAGTCAAAAGACACAGACTGGCAAAGTGGATAAGAAAATATGAGCCATCTATATGCTGTCTACAAGAGACTCACCTTGGACCCAAGGATGCCAATAGACTGAAAGTGAAAGGCTTGCAGTAACCACAAAAAACAAAAAACAAAAAACAAAAAACAAAACTGGAGTACCTATACTTACATTGAATGAAATAGACTTTAAAAGCAAAACTGTGTATTAGAGTCAAGGAAGGACATTATATATTAATAAAAGGGGCAATTCACCAGGAAGAAATAACAATAATAAATATGTATGCCTATAAATAGGATACCCCAAGATACATGAGGCAAACACTGACAAAACTTAAATGAGACATAGCTATCACTACAATAATAGTTGGAGACTCCAATGCACCAATCTCAGCACTGTATAGATAAAGAGAGTCAATAAAGAATCAGAGAGCTTGAATAATATGATAAATAGACTAAATCTAATAGACATGTACAGAACATTACACCCCAAAAAATCAAGATACACTATCTTCTCAAGTGCTCATCGATCTTTCTCCAGGATAGTCCATATGTTGGGTCACAAAGCAGATCTCAATAAATTCAACAAGATAGAAATTATACAAAGCAGTTTCTCTGATCACAATGGAATAAAGTTGGAAATCAACAAGAGGTGGAAAAAGGGAAGATTCACAATATATGGAGATTAAACAACACACACTTAAATAATCAGTGAGTCAAAGAAGAAATTGTGAGAGAAATCAAATAAATATCTCAAGATGAATGAAAAGGAGAGCATAACCTATGGGATGCAGTGAAGGCATTGCTGAGAGGGAAATTTATAGCCCCAATGCTTACATTAAAAAAGAATAAATAGCTAAAATTAATGACCTAACTACAAAGTTGAGGAACTAGAAAAAGAACAACAAACTATTCCAAAAGCAAGTAGAAGGAATGAAATAACAAAGATCAGAACAGAAATAAATGAAATTGAGAATAAAAAACGATAGAGAGAATTAACAAGACATTGAGAAGATTAAAAAAATCAACAAACACTTAGCTACACTGACAAAGAAAAGAGAGAGACAGTGACAATAAATAAAATAAAAATTGAAAATGGGGACATTACTACCAACCCCCCAGAAATAAAAGAAATCATAAGAGGATACTATGGGGGGCCGGCTGTAGCCCAGTGGATAGGGCACCGGTTCACCACATGGGAGGCCCCGGGTTTGGTTCCCGGGGCCTCTCTAAGCAGGCAGACCGCCTTGAGAGGGCAAGCTGTCATGGGCAGGGCAAAAAAGCCGCCACGGGCAGGGCAAAGCCGCCACGGGCAGGGCAAAGCCACCACAGGCAGGGCAAGTTGCCCACAAACAGAACAGAGCCACCTGCGAGCAGAGCAGAGGTGCCCAGGAACAGAGCAGAGCTGCCCACGAGTGGGGCAAGCCGCCTGCGCGGTGAGCTGACTCAGTGCATCGTCGCAACAGGGGGAAACAAAGCAGACACAGAGGAATGCAAAAAATGAACACAGCAGGAACAAGCAGAAAGGGGGTATATGTAACAAAAAAAAAAGAGGATACTATGCACAACTGTATG
>PVKH010028129.1:0-12895 GCA_004027955.1 Chaetophractus vellerosus
CTGGAATTGAATTATTTTAAAGTCTGACATCACAGCCTTCTGTTCAGAGCTATTTTACATTTCATATTAATTAATTATTATTTTTAAATTTTTCAGTATCTAGTCTGTGTTCAAATATGCAAATTTGGCACTTAACTGTTCTATGATCTTGGGCAATTTACTTAACCTCTCAATAAAACATGAACAGTGATAAATTAACCTCTTAGGGCTCTCTATGGAAAGAAGTAGAATAACATATAAATTCCTACCAATAGTTGAAAAGTACTTGAAAGCATATATTACGTGTAAATTATTATTTTAAAATTATTATAATCATCAACATAATGATTATTATATGACAGTGATCATGATAATGATGATGACACATTTTAAAGAAATTTTCCTTGACCACCCCATATAAATAGCATTGCTTATGGTTCAATCTGTATTGCAGATAGGCATATTCTTTATAGCACTTGCCACTTCAGTAAATTCTCTGGCTCCTCTGTTTAATGCTTATCGTATAACATTTCCCATCCTATCCACTTTGTCCTTTGTCTAGCTTATTCTTCTTTAATGCCTAGGGCACACTCTTAATAAATTTCATTAAAATATGTGTAATAAAATAATAGTGGCAACAACAAATAATGATGTCCCTATTAATATCAATAGGCAATGTGATACAGAGATTACTTCATACCAAATTGTACTCAAAAACATTATATATTTTTTAACATATCCTATTATTAACACTTTTCTATTTATGGAAACTTAGATATGGTTCCATTGTCTCACAGTTAATATTTCATTGGGCCAGGTTGCGAGTCTTCAAGTATTTTGTTATATGTTTCCCTGCACCGCTTATGCTAATTTCTTAAATATGATAACTGAATTTATCATTTTTAAATGTACAGACCATAGCAAAAATAAAGAACCATGCAAATAAACCAGGTATGTATAGTTAGTTCACTTGGGTTTATACAGAATTAATACCCTCTGGTAGTCTGCACAAGAATTCAGTTTGCAAGAGGCAAGTGTTTAAAAAGAGTACTCTTCAAGTTAGGAAAATGTCATTAACAACATGAAACAAGAAAAGAAAAAAGTAGAAAATCAAAGAGCAACATCAAAACACATTAAAATAAAAGTAGGGGCCAGCTGCGTATCCCAGTGGTTAGGGCACCGGTACACCACATGGGAGGCCCCAAGTTCAGTTCCTGGGGACCTCTCCTAGCGGGCAGACCGCCTTGAGAAGGGCAAGCTGCCATGGGCTGGCAGAGCCGCCGTGGCAGGGTAAAAAGCTGCCACGGACATGGCAAAGCCGCCACAGGCAGGGCAGGTAGCCCACAAACGGAGCGCAGCCAGCCACCCATGAACTGAAGCGGAGCCGGCCGTGAATGGAAGCAGAAGCCGCCCACAAGTGGGACAAAGCCACCTGCGCGGTGTCCGGTCTCGGCATGTCGCCGCAACGGGGGAAGACAAAGCAGACAGAGAGGAACAAAAGAATGGACACACAGCAAGAACAAGCAGAAGGGGGGGGGGTGCAGAATGTAATAAATAAAAAATAAATCTTAAAAAAATAATAATAAAATAAAATAAAAGTAGATTTGTTATGGATGCAATTTTATGTTATTTATGCTTGAGTGATGCTTGGGATTAATTAAATCAACCTTTTAGATGCCCAGATTAGATTCTAAATATGGTTGATTAACTGACTCCCTTCTGTAGGCTTAGTTTGGCTATTTAATGACTGCTAAAGAGTTGTAATGATTTCAGGATAGCTTATGAAAGTGGACTGATTCCATTCATTTCTATGTCCAAATTTTATAGGATAACTAACTGATATATGATAAAACAATTAGACAAATCAATTATATTTTGAAACTTTAAGCAATATCTATTTGAACTACTTCCTCTTATGTCTTTGAATAATTTCCTTGAATGTTTTTGAAACTTCAAAAAAAATCATATAAAACATACATTTATTTTTATTTATTTATTTTTTTAAAGATTTATTTATTTTATTACATATCTCCCCTTCCCCCCGCTGCGGTGATGCGCCGAGAGTGGTCACTGCGCAGGCGCGGCTTTCCCCGCTTGTGGGCGGTCTCTGCATCCGTTCACGGCCGGTGCTTGATTCAGTTCGCGGGTGGCTGGCTGCGCTCCATCCGCGGACGACCTGCCCTGCCTGTGGCTGCTCTTGCCCTGTCCGTGGCAGCTTCTTGCCCTGCCCACCACAGCTCCGGCCCGCCCATGGCGGCTTGCCATTCTCAAGGCGGTCTGCCCCCTAGGAGAAGTCCCCGGGAATCGAACCCAGGGCCTCCCATGTGGTATGCCGGCGCCCTATCCACTGGGCTATCGAGCCGGCCCCTAAAACGTACATTTAAATGATGGAAATAGTCTTGTATCTGCTCCTATAATTTACTTAATTCTCTTTGCAGAATATATGGCTAATATACAGACCTAGAAAGAGAAAAGTTAATTTAAAAAGAATGAATTTTCATGAATTACATTCAATTATTTTCTCATCAAGTTCCTTGATATTTAAGAAATTAGACTACAACTATTAAAGCATTCCTCAGGATTTTAAAAAAGTTCCAACATGCTTAATAACTATCCTGCTTGTATGTCTATATGTATGTATTTGTATTATAGTCATCTTAGGAAGAATACAAAGTTCTGTCTTTTGTCATATATTAACCCATTTTAGATTTTTATCATAACCTACTATTTAGGCAAGGCAAATATCAAATTAAAATGGACAATTTTAAAAGAGTATTAATATATTTAATTGTTAGAAAGATGGTTTATTATTTTTCTATTCCAAAACTTTTTACACATTTTGAATGAAGGGTGGGATTGGTCTGTCTGTCTATCTATCTATCTATCTATCTATCTATCTATCTATCTATCTATCTATCTATGTATCTGTGTATCTATCATCTATCTAAGAGAGAGGATACTAAGTTAGATTAATGATTAGTGCCTAGCATAAATCATCAGTGAATAAATAAATTATTCAGAAACCTGCAGTATAATATAGGCTTCCAGCCACACAAAAGCAAATAGAAACATCAATATCAAAATAAGAAAGAAGAAAGAAAAAATAGAACTAGAACTAGAGGCTGATACTTAAGAAAACAAATTTTAATGAAATTGAAAATTATAATATGACATGGATATCATAGTATACAGGTGAATTTATATTTAGTTATTCAAAAATAAATAATTTTCACTCTTAGTTCATTGGAAATATCAATCAAATAGTTAATATTTTGAACTAGTATGATTAGGGCCTTTTAAGGAACCTTAGAAGAGCAAGTTAGGTCTGATTTCTGTGCTACAGTCTTGATTTGGTTATAATCATTCACTTAAGAAATTAGCAGAATTCGTTTTTGACAAAGAATTATATAAAATGCTCTCATATGGTGAATTTTGGAGCAATTTGAATTTTGTTCTTTATTTTCTTATGTAAATTTAGATAAGAGGTTTTTGCTTCATTAGAATTAGCGGGGAAAATGAATGAGGTGACTATGGGCAAAGTGTCCTCAATTTACAATTCACTGCTGCTGAAATAGAGTTGATTCATGTAAAATAGATATCTATACCAGGGCTCCCACTATTTAAAAAAAAATAAATCTCTCACTTATCCAGTAGTTATATACATTATAAATGTAAGTGCTGAAGGGCTTACATGCTTAGGGAAAGCTATTTGTTTTAAATACACTGGTGATTGAATAGCTAGAAGCCAAAACAGCTGTCCTGTAGAATAAAACATCTCAAGAGGGAGAAGCTACTCATATGGCTGTAGGGCTCTATTGTACACAAAATATGCCTTTTTAGCAGCAGCTTCAGGAACTAATAGCAGATTTTTTTAAAAGCCCATGCACAAAAATCTCCTTTGCAATATTTGATTTTAAAAGAGAAAAACAAATAAAATGAAAAGTTACTCATGTCAGTGCCTCAATATCATTCTATGCTCAGTCAGCCTTATCTTGAGAATATCAATTATACTGAGACAAGTACTTTTCTTTACCCATATACATTTATGGCATATGTGTTCCATACGCTTTTAAGCATAAAGTTTTTCAATATTGGTGTTTTTCAAGGATTTTCAAACAATAGAGTCCATTTTCTCATTAGATTTCCTACAGAAATATGAGTCCTAAAAGCACTTCCCATAGCCAAAACTTTATAAAGCTAATATAATCCACAGATCTCTGCAGAAAAACCATAGGTGAGTGTTAATGTCGAAAAGACGAAGTTGTACCACGGCTCAGCGTTTTCTGTGATCAATGAGTAAATATCCAACAAATAAATATTCAACTATAATGCTCCAAATGGAGGTGTCAATAAATGTGAATGTTCATTATACCTAAAGAAAGTCAAGCAAGAACCAACCATCACAGAATATCAGTTCACTTGGAACAGAAAATGCATAAGAAGTGTTGAAGCAAAGAACTTCAACTCAGAGACCATTGTTCTAGTTATACCAGTTAAGCATTGTTTCAAGTTTCTTGCTGAGAAGGAATTGAACAATAAACAGCATCAGTAATTTATTGTTTATCATTTTTGATGTTTTCTCCCTTTATCTTACATTTTTAATTTTTTTCCCTTTTACTTCATGATTTCACTACCATCCAATTCTGATTATTCTTTTTGTAAAAAAAAAGATTTACTTTTTATTTATTACATTCCCCCCCCTTTCTGCTTGCTTTTGCTGTGTGTCCATTCTTGTGTTCCTCTCTGTCTGCTTTGTCTCCCCACCGTTGCGGCAACGTGCCAAGACCGGTCACCGTGCAGGCGGCTTTGCCCCGCTTGTCGGCGGCTTCTGCTTCCATTCACGGCCGGCTCTGCTTCAGTTCGCGGGTGGCTGGCTGCGCTCCATTTGCAGGCGACCTTCCCTGCCCGTGGTGGCTTTGCCCTGTCTGTGGCAGCTTTTTGCCCTGCCCACAGTGGCTCCTCCTGCCCATGGCGGCTTGCCCTTCTCAAGGCGGTCTGCCCACTAGGAGAGGTCCCCGGGAACTGAACCCATGACCTCCCATGTGGTATACTGGTGCCCTTATCCACTGGGCTATATGGCCGGCCCACCGATTATTCTTAAGTCACCAAGAGCTACATATTATACTGGTAAAGGATACCTCTATGTGGATGTTTCCCAGGAACACTAATCTCAATATATCTAAAATATAACACATCACTTGGTTTCTTCATCTCAAACCTCCTCCTCCCACATTCCCAATATCATACAATTTAACCAGTTGCCTAAGACAAGCACCAAGAAATCATCCTTGAATTTGACATTTATCTCACTTATCTTTGCTCATTTATTA
The DNA here is from genome assembly GCA_004027955.1 of Chaetophractus vellerosus. Taxonomy (NCBI): domain Eukaryota; kingdom Metazoa; phylum Chordata; class Mammalia; order Cingulata; family Chlamyphoridae; genus Chaetophractus; species Chaetophractus vellerosus. Next base: position 5,310 of record PVKH010028129.1, read on the forward strand.
GTTATTTTTACTTTTAATTTTTTTTATTAGATTAGTTGTAGATTTATGGAAAAATCATGCAGAAAGTACAGAGTTCCCATATAACCCTCTCCCACACATAATGTTCCCTATTAGTAACATTTTACATTGGTAAAATGGTTCTTTTGCTACAACTGATGAAACAATGTTGTTATAATTATGCTATTAACTTGAGTCTACTGTTTACATTAGGTTCACTCGTGTTTTACAGTTCCATTTGTGTGTGTGTGGCAACTTATGTAAAACCTACAATTTCTCTTTTAATCCCTTTTAAATATACAATCCAGTGGTGTTAATTATATTCACAAAATTGTGCCCCCACCCCCATTATCCATTGCCAAAACTTTTTCATCACTCCAAAGAGAAACTCTGTATCAATTAAATATTAACTCCCCATTCCCTATTGCCACCCTGTTCCCTGGTAACCTATGAATATGTCCATTTATTAATTCTTTATTTGCTCTATCTTCTTTGCCAGATACTTTGCTCTGTTGATTCTGTTTTCATGTCTGTAATGGATTGGCAGTTTTATGTAATTATGATTTCCAAAAATATAAATTGGATTATGCTTGTAAACTCATCTGTTCATCTGGGCATGATTGGTTTATGATAAGGGCATTAACTGGGCCACGTCAGGAGGGTGTTGGGCCCCGCGCTTCAGTGGGTGTGGTCTCAAGTATAAAGGCTAGGCAGCAGATTTGAGTTGCAGAGATTTGGACAAGCAGATTTGGAGAAGCAGTTCTGATGTTGGAGTGAGCTGATCGCCGGATAGTCTACAGCTGGCCTTGTGGAGGAAACAGAAGCTAAGCCCGGAGAGAAACGCAGTCCTGGCAGGAGAGGAACCCAAAGACCTGAGCCCTTGCAGATGTCGGCAGCTATCTTGCTCCAACACGTGGACTTTGGTATGAGAAGAACTTCATGCTTTGTGGCCTGATAACTGTAATGGTTGTATCTGTCACTACAATATGCAGAACAATTCCAGTGCCCTAAAAATGCTCTTTGCTCCCCCCTATTCTTCCATTCCCCTCCCCTCCAAACCTCCAGTAACCACTATCTCTATATCAATGTTACAAGTTCTTCATTACTACAATAATAATAAGTCCACTTTGGTCCATGGTTGCATTCTCCCCTTATGTTTGTTTATTTCTCAGTCTTAAGGATTTGGGGATGGTGGTGCCCACTCTGATTTCAATTGAGAGGGGGTTTAGATCCCATGGGGCAGATAGAAGGAACTGTCTTGCAGTTGTAGATACTTTTTGCTTTTTGAGATGAGCATCGTCCATCATCATCATGAGGATATTAGTTGTCCTGGGCGAGTCCGATAACTGGAGAGTAGGTCTTGGCTGCAACTCTGCTGAGACTCAGGGCTCAACCATCACATGAAGAGAAGGAAGATTTAAGTCTCTGTGACATATTTTTAATGGGGATAGTGCTAATTATAGGTTCAAATAAAAAGGGTAGAAGAATTATGTGTAGGAAAATTATAAATGAGTCTAACTCTGTTACATTGGGGAAATAGAATATCATGTTTTCCAAGGTAAGGCCCACTGATGGGGTCCTGATTTCATGGGTTGTGTGCCTGGCCTAGAGTGTCCAGATGTCTCAAATCCTAGGGAGCACCCCTGTTTGAAGGTTTGTGAAACATCTTTTGATATGCCTATTAGCCATCCGTATAGTTCCTGTGGTATCTCTTCAGATAGTTTGTCCATTTATTAATTGGAATATTTGTTTCTTATAGTTTACTTTTAAGAATTCTTTTTTATGTTTTTAATATAAGTTTTTTGTCATATATATGTTTTTCAGTTGTATTCTTCTAGTCTTTGCTTTTCTTTCCATTATCTTAACTGTCTTTCACAGAGTAGAAGACTTTTTTTTGAGAAGTTTTATATTTACAGAAAAATTACACAGAAATTATGGAGAGTTTCCATATAACTTTTCCCCACAGGCACATACATAGTTTCCTCTATTGTTTTCATATTACATTAGGATGGTACCTTTGTTACAATTAATGAAGCAATATTGAAGCATTGCAACTAAACAAAGTCTATAGTTAACATTATGGTTTACACTTCATGCTGTACAGTTTTATAGGTTTTGGCAAATGTATAATGCCCTGTATATGTTCTTACAGCATCATAAAGAACAGTTTCACTGCCCCCAAAATGCCCTGTGTTTCACCTATTCCTCCCTCTCCCTTCTGAGCCCCTGGCAACCACTATCTTTATATCAATGTTACAAGTTCTTCTGTTAACACAAAGTAATAGCTACCATAAAAATAAATCTTCTTTGGTCCATGTTTACTGGTTACACTCCCCCTTTAGGTTTGTTCATTCCTCAGTCCTAAGAGATTTATGATGATGTCTATTCTGGCTGCTTCAGGCTAAGAGGGGACTTAGATATTATGGGGCAGAGGGAAGGAATTGTTTTTTCTTGCAGTTGTAGATACCCCTTCTTTTGGGGACAGCACTTTCTAGACAAACTCTTTTGAATCTCAAATGTTTTTAATTTTGAGGAGGTCCAATTTATATATTTTTCTTTCATTGTTCATACTTTGTGTGTAAAGTTTACAAACCATTGCCTATCACAAGATTTTTTGGATGCTTCTGTATTTTATCTTCCAGGAGTTTTATAGTCTTGGCTCTTATGTTTATTTCTTTTATCCATCTTGAGTTAACTTTTGTGCAAGGCATGAGATAGAGATCCTCATTCATTCATTTTGATATGGATATCTAGTTCTCCCAGTACCATTTTTGAAGAGACTATTCTGTCCCAACTGAGTAGACTGGGAGGCCTTGTCAAACAAATATCAGTTGGCCATAGATGTGTGGCTCTATATCTGAACTCTCAGCCGGGTTCCATTGGTAAATCTGTCTATCCTTGTGCCAATACCATGCAGTTTTGACCACTGTAGCTTTGTAATATGCTTTAAAGTCAAATAGTGTGAGTCCTCCACATGGTTTTTTCAAGATGTTTTTGGCTGCTTGGGGCCTCATACTTCTGAATAAATTTGATAATTGGCTTTTCCAGTTTTGTGAAAAATGCTGTTGGACTTTTTATTGGGATTGCATTGATTCAATTTGGGTAGAATTGATATCTTGATGATATTTAGTCTTCCAATCCATGAACATGGAATGCTCTTCCATTTATTTAGGTCTTCTTTGATTTCTTATAGCAATTTATGTAGTTTTCTGTGTACAAGTCCTTTATATCCCTGGTTAAATTTATTCCTAATTATTTCATCCTTTCTGTTGCTATTGTACATGGAATTTTTTTTCTTGATTTCCTCCTCAGATTGCTCATTCCTAATGTAAATAAACTCTGGTAATTTTTGTGCATTGATCTTATATTCCCCCACTTTACTGAATTTGTTTGTTAAATCTAGTAGTTTTGTAGTAGATTTTTCAGGACTGTCTAAATTTAGGATCATATCATCTGCACATAATGAGAGTGTTACTTTTTCCTTTTGGGTGCCTTCTATTTGTTTTTCTTGCCCAAGTCCTCCAGCAAGAACTTCAAACATGTTGAATACAAGAGTGGTGACAGTGGACATCCTTGTCTTTTTCCAGATCTTAGAGGTAAAGCTTTTAGCTTTTCACCTTTGGGTATGATGTTAAGTGGTGTATTTTTCATCTTTGCTCTTTATAATGGTGAGAAAGCTTCCTTCTATTCTAATCTTTCAAATTGTTTTTATCAAAAAAGAATGCTGAATTTTGTCAAATGCCTTTGTTTATGTCAATAGAGATGATCATGTAATTTTCCACTTTGATCTGTTAATGTAGTGTGTTACATTAATTGATTTTCTTATGTTGAACCATCCTTGGAGCAGATTTTAATTTTATTGAACTCCAAGATATCAGTTTTTGCCTTCATGAATTGTGCTTTTGGTGTTATAGCAACTCATTGCCAGAATGAAAGCCATCTAGATTTCCTGCTGTTTCGTTTATAAATTTTATAAATTTGTGTTTTGCATCTAAATTGATTAAACATTTTTATATTGCTTTTATGAAAGACATTAGGTCTGGATATAGGTCAGTTTGTTTGTTTGTTTGCATATGGATGCCTAATTGTGCCAGAAATATTTTATGATAACATCATTTCTTCTCTATTGAATTTCTCTTGCTTCTTTGTCAATGATAAGATGACTACATTTGTATGGATCTAATTCTGGGCCCTCTCTTCCGTTCCATTGATCTATGTATCTTTTCTTCTGATAATATAACACTGTCTTCCTTATAGTAGCTTCATATATTCTTGAAATTGGGTCTTGGAAGTCCTCCAATTTGTTCTTCTTCCCACTATTTTCTTGGCCCTTTATATTTCCACATAAATTTTAGAATCTCTCTGTTGATATCTACAAAATAGCTTGCAGGGTTCTTCATTTGAATTGCCTTGAATATCTACTGATCAAGTAGACTCTAATTGATTTCTTAATAACATTGTATCTTCCAATACATGAAAAATTGATCTCCCTATTTAAAATTTCTTTGATACATTTCATCAGATATTTTTAGTTTTGCATATAAAAGTCCTGTACACATTTTGTCTTATTTATACATAAATATTTCATTTTATTTTTCAGTGTTATAAATGTCAGTCTTTTAAAATTTAAAATTCTAAATGTTCATCATTGGCAAATATGAAAGCAATTGACTTGTGTATATTAATTGTGCATCCTTAAACCTTGCCATATTTCTTATTAATTTCAGGAGTTTGTTTTTTTTTTTTTGGTTTTGGAGATTTTCTACACAAATAGTTATGTCCTCTGCAAACATAGACAGATTTATTTCCTATTTGCTAAGCTGTTTAGCTTTTATTGCCTATTCTTATATGATAACAAGGACTTTGAGTATGACATTGAATAAGAGTGGTAAGAGAGCAGCATATCCTTTCCCTCTTCCTGATCTTAAGGGGAATATGTCTGGTTTCTCACCATGAAGTAAGATACTATCTTTAGATGTTTTGTGGATGAACCTTTTTAAGTTTGTGGTTCCTTTCTCTTTGTAGATTGCTGGGTGTTGGATCTTTTCAAATTCCTTTTCTCCATCAATTAATATGATCATATGAATTGTCTACTTTTGCTTGTTTCAGTGGATTAAAGTTTGATTTTTTTAAAAAAACTTTAGCTAACTTTTCATACCTGGAATAAATCACTCTGTCTTATTTTTTAGTTGTTTTCACACATTTTTGGATAATATTTAATTGATGATATTTACATCTATTCATGAGAGAGATTGGTCTGTGGTTTTCCTTTCCTCTAATGTCTTTATCTCATTTGGTATTAGAGTAATGTTGCCCCATTAAAGGCATCAGGAGGTGTCCTATCTGTTTTTATTTTCTCGAATATTTTTTGAGAATTATCATTTCTTCCTTACAAGTTTTGTAGAATCCACAAGTGAAATTATCTGTGCCTGGTGGTTTATTTTTTGAAAGGTTATTAACTTTTTATTCAATTTCAATAATAGAAGTATTACTATTAAGGTTATCTCTTTCTACTTATCTTAGTTTTGTATAATAGATTGTGTCTTTGAAGTAATTGGTCCATTTCACCTATATTATCAAATTTGTAAACATTGAGTTGTTCATAGTTTCTTTATTATCCTTTTAATGTCCAGGTGATGAAGTTTCTTTCATTTCTTCTTCTGTTAGCTTCTGTCTTCACTCTTTCTTGATTAATCTGCTGAAAAGTTTATAAATTTTATTGAGCTTTTCAGTGAACCAGGTTTTAGTTTCATTGATTTTCTCTATTTTCTTCCTTTTTTCTCTTTCATTGATTTCTGCTCTAGCTTTCTTTGGTGTTTAATTGTTCTTCTCCGGATTCCTAAGTGGAAACTCAGGCTATAGATTTTAGATCTTTCTCCTTTCTTAATATAGGTATTCAATGGTGTAAATTTCCCACTAAGCATTTATTTCATTGCATCCCACAACACTTGGTAAGTTGTATTTTAATTTTTTTTTATTCAAAATATTTTTAAAAGTTTCTATCAAGACTTCTCATTTGACTCCTGTGCTATTTAGAAGTGTATTCTTTTCCGTTTTTCTCTCTGTTATTTATTTCTAGTGTATCCCATTGTAGCCTGAGAACATACTTTGTATGATTTCTATTCTTTTAAAAAATGATAATATGTGTTTATGGCCCAGAATATAGTCTGTCTTAGTAGGATTTGCCAGAACATTCAGAACTAGTTACTAAAAAGTATGTCTTTTATGCATAAATTATACTTTGATACTGTAACTTTTTATATGTCTATCTTTGTGCCAGTATCATGATCTTTTAATTACTGTGGCTTTGTAATAAATTTTAAAGTAAGATTCTTCTTTTTCCCCAATGGCTTTAGCTTATCCTTCTGTATAAATTTTATGATTGGGTTTTCCATTTCTGTTAAGGAGGTTGTTGGAATTTTTTATTGAGATTGCATTGAATGTATAAATTGCTTTCAGTAGAATGACATTTTAAAGATATTTAGTCTTCTAATCCATGAACACAAAATGTCTTCCATTTATTTAGGTCTGCTTTAATTTCTTTTAACAACATTTTACAGTTTTCTGTGTACAAGTCCTAATATCCTTTGTTAGATTTCTTCCGAGGTATTTGATTATTTTAATTGCTATTGTGAATGGAATATCTTTCTTGGTTTCTCCTTCTGGTTGTTTATTGCTTATGTATAGAAACACGGTCGTTTTGTTGATGTACTCCATCGTTTCATTGTTTTCTATTTCATTTTACTCCACTCTGATCTTTTTTACATCCTTACTTCTGCTCAGTTTGGTTTTTTTGCTCTTCTTTTCCTAGTTCTTCTAGTTTTGAGGTTAGGTCTCTTATTTGAAGTCTTTTCTTTTTTAAGGTAATAATTTAGCACTATAAAGTTCCCTCCTAGCACAGCCTTCACTTTATCCCATACAACTTAGTATGATATATTTTCATTATCATTTGCCTCAAAATATTTCTTAATTTCTCTTCTTATTTCCTTTTTAATCCAATAAAGTTGTTTAAGTGTATGTTGTTTAAGTCCCACATATTTGTGAATTTTCCATTTCTTTCTCTGTTATTGATTTCTAGCTTCGTTCCCTTGTGGTCAGAGACTACATATTGTATGATTTCAATATTGTTGAATTTATTGAGACTTGTTTTAAGACCCAACATATGGTCTACCCTGGAAATTATCCATGTGCACTTGAGAAGAATATGTATTCTCTTTTTGTTGGATGAAGTGTTCTATGTATGTCTGTTAGGTCTATTTGTTTTAGAGTCCTGTACTTCCTTATCTATCTTCTAACTAGTTCTATCCATTATTGAAAGTAGTTCATTAAAGTCTCCTATTACTAATGTAGAACTGTCAACTTCTCCCTTCACATCTGTCAGTATTTCTTTCAAGTATTTGGGGGCTCTAGGGTTAGGAGCATATATAATTATTCCTGAGGATTCTGTGATGGTGATGCTCACTCCACCTCTAATTAAGAGGGGGGTGAGATCCCATGGGGCAGATGTATGGGACTTTCTTACTTGCAGTTGCAGACTCTTTCTGTTCCTTGAGATGGTTGTTGTCAGACATCATATCCTTGTTAGTTGT
>PVKH010028130.1:0-12898 GCA_004027955.1 Chaetophractus vellerosus
TTAGATATCCCCCCCCCTTTCTGCTTGCTCTTGCTGTGTGTCCATTCTTCTGTGTTTTTCTATGTCTGCTTCTTGTCTCCCCCCGTCTTTGCAGCGATGCGCTGAGTCAGCCCTCCAAGGAGGTGGCTCGCTCCGTTCGTGGGTGGCTCCATTCCGTTTTCACGGGCGGCTCCACTTCATGTTTTGCGGGCAGCAGTGCTCCGTGTTTTGTGGGCTGCCCGGCTTCTGAGCTTCGCAGGCGGCAGCTCCGTGTTTCATAGGTGACTTTGCCATGCCCGTGGGGGCTCTGCCCTGCCCGTGGCAGCTTTTTGCCTTGCCCACGGTGGCTTTGCCCCACCCATGGTGGCTTGCCTTTCTCAAGGCCGTCTGCCCGCTCAGAGAGGTCCCCGGGAACCGAACCTGGGGCCTTCCATGTGATATACCGGCGCTCTTATCCACTGAGCTATCTAGCCGACCCCAATAAATAAATCTTAAAAAAAAAAACACATAGATCCAGCCTTTTCTAAAGATCAAGATGACCAGGTACAAAGGATGGAGAAGGAAAATTCCTTCCCAGAAACTCCAACTCCAGCCATGAGAAGCTAGGTGTTTCTTCTCCAAAACACACTTGCTCTCTGGGTGAGAGGAAAGGCTTACAGAGACAATGGCTTCAGGAGCTCAGCCGAGCCCCTCTTGAATGCCTCAGATTCTCCTGGCCAGTTGCACATCCTTCAGTAAAGCAGTGACATGGCGGGCATGTAAAGAGAGGAGGTAGGCGTCCTCAAAGAGATGAGCTAGAAATGTTTCCACTGCCTCTTGTAGGGCCAACAGGACCTGGGCTTGACAACTGAAGTCCATACCATGTGAGAATTTAGCACATATTTCTCTTACCAGGAGGCTGAAGGGCCGCTTCCTTATCAATACATCTGTGCTCTTCTGAAGCTTTTTTATCTCCTTCAGAATTCGTTATCTCCACCGAATATGCTGATGCATGAAAGTACCTGAGAGCCATCTTGCGGCTCCTGATGTCGCGGGTCCTTGGTGTCCAGGCCCCCCACTCACTCTCCTTGCATATATTTTTACTCATCAATAAAATGGGGCCTATCAATGGCTTGGCGCCATAAACTTGATTTCACCTTGTAAATACTACATGGCTTTAGGGGTACTGATTTACAATTTCTTGCTTCTTGGGGAGACTGACTGTTTTTCTTCTCCTTGGCCTAGCTCCTAAGCAATAGCCCCCTATTTCAGGACTTTCTTGATGCCTTGATTAGGGATCCTTAGAATCTCATTCACTTATCCATTCATGCATTCAATAAATATGCCATGCATACCTATGTGCCAACCACTGCCTTAATTACTGTGTACAGTGAACAAAGAAATCAAGAACCCTTGCTCTCAAGCATTTCATAATAGGAGTAAAAGAGTCGTAAAGAGATCATTCCAGTATAATATGGTAAATGAAGAAGGAAGAGATAGGCAAGGGGCATTTTGGGAGACTATAATAGTAAGGTTTTTTAAAAGATTTATTTATTTATTTATCTCCCCCTCCCCCATTGTTTTGGGCTCACTGTCTGCTGTCTGTGTCCATTTGCTGTGTGTTCTTCTGTGTCTGCTTGTCTTCTCTTTAGACAGCATCAGGAACCGATCCTGGGACCTTCCAGAGTGGGAGAGAGGTGCTCAATCTCTTGCGCCACCTCAGCACCCTGGTCTGCTGTATCTCTTCTTGTCTCTCCTTTGTGTCTCTTTTTGTTGTGATCTTGCTGTGCGAGCTCTCTGCTCGGGCCAGCACTCCGCATGGGCCAGCTTGCCTTCACCAGGAGGCCCCAGGAATCAAAACCTGGACGGGAGCCCAATTGCGTGAGCCACATCCACTTCCCATGACTTTCTTTTAACAGGTGCAAAGAAAAGGGAGAGATAACATAAAGCTTCATGGAGAAAAGTATTAAACAATGAAGAGATATCAGGTAGATGAAGAGGTGGGGTGGTCGCCCCTCATGGTGGGCACAGCATTAAGTGGTAAATGCTCAAAAATATTTGCTAATGCTATTAATGCAGCAAGAGCAAAGACATGGGAACAAAACGCCTATATCTATGGCAAGGGTTGCAAGTATTTACTAGAAATTTATGTTCAACAAAGAGGCAGGAGATGACGTTGTGAGGCTAGACATAGAGGCAGTGGTAAGATCATGGAGGCCAATATACCATGGAAAAGAGCCAAGTCTTTTTCTTTAAGGTGACAGGAAGCTTTGTGGATTTTAAAGAGGAATGACTAATGGGGCCGGCTGTAGCCCAGTTGGTAGGGCACCGGTTTACCACATGGGAGGCCCCGGGTTCGGTCCCCAGGGACTCCTCGAACGGGCAGACTGCCTCGAGAAGGCAAGCCAATGCGGGCGGGACACGCTGCCCCGGGCAAAGGCAAGCCCCCGAGGGCAAAGGCGAGCCCCCATGAGCAGGTGGGCCACCGCGCCGGTGAGCTGACTTGGCGGGTCACCCCAGCAGGGGGAGACAAGTAGACACAGAGGAACACAAAGAAAAATGAGCACAGCAAGAACAAGCAGAAGGAGGGGATGTATAATAAATAAATAAATAAAAAAGAGGAATGACTAAGATGATATGAAATATTTAGATACAAAGATGATAGACAGAAAGACAGGAAGAGATAGATGAGCAATAGATATAGAATATAGATCTAGGTGTATTCGATAGATTCTTTAGACAGCGACAAGAGTAGATATGATAGAGTAAGAAGCCTATGGCTGCGGTGCTTTGAGAGATGAGGAGGAATTGAACCAAGTAGTAGAGGCAATGGGATGGAGATAGTAAAGGTTCTATCATTTTCTATCCTCTTTCCTATTTGTTTTTCTTATTAATACCTCTCTCCAATTTGTTTATTTTATCTGCTGCCACGAGAATGCAAATTCTGTGAGGGTAGAGGCATTGCTTATTTTGATAGCTGTACCAAACCCAACACCTGAATTAGTGCCTGGCACAAGCAGAACTCAATAAATATTTGTAGGTCAAATAAATGAACCATATGACAGGTGTGAACTGGACATGTCAGGGGTCACTTCCAGGTTTCTTTCTTGAAGGCCTCTTGAGTAGATGGTGATGCCTCCAACTGAGAGACTGTAAGTAATAAAACACATTTAGCAATAAAGATAAGTCAAGTATTTTAATAGTAAATGAATAATTTTCTAATCTGATAAGGTAAATTGAATTGAAAGATAATGTTTGTTTGGGACTTAAATGCTTTATTAAAGGAACTAGTGAGTTTTTTTTTCCTTTTTTAAATGCTAAGCAGCCAGGAAAGTTACAAAGAAATTATTATTTTGGAACTCCTCTAATCATTCCTAATGACAGAATAATTCTTAATAGCAGTGGAGTTCTGCCCCCACAAATAAGTCATTCGTTTATTCATTCAATCATTAATCAAATTTTGGAGTGTTTTCTATGAACATGGCTCTCATTGGTATGAAAAGAGAGCATTCTGACTCTTATCTTCATTGAGGAACTATCTGAGCCTATATACCAAGGCCAAATGCCAAGGTCTTCTGTTCAAGCCACCCTTTTGACTTTAAAGATTATAATAATGTCTGATTGATGGGTCTCAACTAATTGTCCCCATAAAGAAAAAAAAGTTTCTGAAATAAAATTATTAATAAAATATGCAACAAAAATTAAATAGCATTTCAATTATCATTTTAAATCTTTCTTGCCAATGTGGTATTTTGCACAACTTGAGAACCATTATGCATGAAGAAGGCTTTAACCAATTTTCATAGGATTCTCAAAAGGCAAGGCCAAAAGATTGCATTAGTTCATCTTTTTCAGGATTTGACTAAAATTGAGAGATGTGAGAATAGGGCTTGGGAGGGACACGAGGAAGTGTTGGTGTGTTGTTAACGTAACCAATCTTTACCTAAATGTACTCAAGTTGATTCTGTAGAGTCAGAAGGTATTACCCACTACAGCATCCTTATAATTATTAAAATCTAAAGATATATCAAAAACTTTTAGCAATCGGCTTATTTAAGTAATAAAATTTTTTGTTGAACTGTGTAAACAGTAGCTAGGGAGAAAAATGTTATCACAATTTAGGCTTCTCTTTGGCATATTTTTTGACAGCTTTCCTCAGCTTGTTTTCCTGGATATGCCTATGAGCTTCTTGCTTTTTATTTGATATTATAAAACGCACCTGGGAATTTTTGTAAATATTTGCAGAATGGAAAGTTTCAAAAGAATGAACATTTATGTCATATATAGAAATTTAGTTTGAAGGGCATTTCTTCTAGTACTGAATGACACAGGCTTGAGAAAATATAAGAATATGCTCCCTTAAAGTGTTATTATAGATTATTCATTCAGAGCAATTTTATCTAACTTCATCTGTCTAGGCTATGGACATTTAATTCAAGACCCTGAAATAAACTAATGTCTTTCTACTACCACAAGATACTTGATCCTTTATTCAATGTCTTTGCCTAATTAGAAACCTTAATAGTTGAGGCAAAAAAGTACATATGTTTTTTCACTGATTTTTATCACATCTTAAAATTACTTTGTTTGGAATAAGGGTAAGGACTGAACTCAAAGTTTCTCCTCCTCTGTCCCTATATTTCACAGAATTGGCAGCAGGAAATGCCAATTCCTGCGGATTCACTGAATAACTGTTTTACAGAGCAGCTGGTCTAGTAACCAAACTTCATATCCTGTCCTCCTCCTCCTTATACCAAAGCAACTGACTTTCTTGGTTCATCCCCCAAGCACAAACTGGACTACTCTTCTCTAAAGAAATCCATCCATTCATCTGGGAAGATCAGGAATTTCTGGTGAGGGTGTTAGAACCCCAGAGAGGTAAACTCCGCATCCTAGCCTTGGATGGACTTTTTTATATCAGGATTCCCTAAAGGTAAGTCAACTGAGTGACATTTTCTGTCCACATACATGGAGTTACCAATTCGCCCCCTCCCCTTCAATGGAGAGGTCTTGGGATTATGGAGCTGCCTATGGAATAGAAAGGAAACTCATACCAGTTACCTTTATTAACTAACCTATGCCTTCATGCTATATGTGACAGATAATCAATTCTCACTAGACAAAAATCCATAATAAAAAAATGAACCAAGATGAGGAAAATCAACATCATGAAAGAGAAAGTTCAAAATGAATAAAAAGGACAACTAATTCAAAAGGTAGCAATTAATTCAGGGTTCAGGAAAGAACTTCAAAAATTCTAATTAATATTCACAAAAGTATTCAAGAATATATTACATTCATAAAAACAAGAAGTGAACATTATTAAGGGAAAAAAAACATCAGAAACAATATAAGCTCTTGGGAAATAAAACATGACTGACAATTTAAGAAATTGAATAAAGAATGTGAAAGATAAACTTGAGGACATTTCCAAGAACATAGAGCCTAATAGGTGAAGAAACCATGAGAGAAGATATTATAGACAAATTGAGTCAAAGCAGAAAATAAAATATTAAACCAACAGGAATTTTGAGAACCAAAAGAAAATAAAAGAACAAAAATCATTAAAGTAATAATAGAAAAGTTTGTTTGAGCAACTTTCATAGCCCCTTTTAACCTGTTTCCACTTCTATAAAATGGGAAAATAACACTTTCCATGCAGTTTTATTGTTGAGTATTAAATGAAATACCATAGGTAAAGATATCAAATACAATACTTGAAGCTAGTGAGGAATATAATTTGCTTAGCTTTGTTTTCTTCTTTTGCAAAAATGAAGACAGTAACAACTCATACGTCGCTGTAAGAATTAAATGATATCTATGTCTATCTTTCTCTTGCCTTTTGCCCCATTCCATCTTAAATGTTTTATTTTTTCTACTACCCCTGCATAATAAAATACTATTTGAACCTCAATGCACAAAGAGAAAGCAGACATATCTATTTAACAGTGGAATGGGTCTGGTATTATTATCTAAGTGTGTTCCCAGTTATTTTACTAGCCAGCTATATAATCCAAAGAAAGTGTCTCATACTCTGTGTCTCATGTACCTTTGCTGATAGAGATAATGATACCTACCATGTCTATATCACAGTGTTCTGAGTATCAAGTCAGTTCCATCTATAAGCAAATTGTATCTTCTAGAAAGAAAGTAACTTAAACCTTAGGGGTGAGGAATGAGAGTGCGCATCTGCTGCTGCTAATGCAGAACTTTAAGCAAGAAGACCAGGAAGTAAAGGAGGAGGAAGAGGGTAGAAACACAGTTGACTAATTTCCCAGGCAGCTCAAGGGAATACCATGAAATGGGTTGGCTTAACAATGGAAAATTATTAGCTTATGATTTTGAGGTTACGAGAAAGTCCAAATCAAGGCACCATCTAGGTGATGCTTTTTTCCCAAAGACCAGAGTTCTGGGGCTGGCTAGCAGTAATCCTTGGCTCTTCTGTCATATGGCAAGGCATATGGTGGCCTCTTCTGGCCTCTTCCTTCTTTTCTGAGTTCCATTGAATTCAGCTTCTGGCTGCTCCCTCTGAGGCTTTTTCTCTCTCATTTTCTTAGAAAGGACTGCAGTAATAGTATGTAAATCCATCTTGATTGACTTTGGCCACACCTTAACTGAAGTAAGAAAAGGTCCTACTTATATTTGGCTCACACTCACAGGAATGGATTAAATTGAAGAACATGTTTTTCTGGTGTACATTCAGCTTCAAGGCACTAAAACAGTGTTTCAACATATAGCATGGGTTAACTCAGGGAAATATTCACCAGTCAAAAGATGATAAAACAGATGATTAAGCAGCCATCATCACTGCTCAAGAAATGAAATAAGCAGCATGAAAGAGCTAGAGATGGGAAGTGTTTTTTAGTCTGATGACCTCAGAGATGACTACTACAAGTGTATTGAGCACAACCAGAACAAACAAATAATAGTTATCCAACCCTCCCGGAAATTCACTGAAAACTCTTATGGGACACACCACTCTTTGTTTTAGACTTATGGATGGATGTTTGGTTTTTTTAAATATTTATACTTAACATCGGTGACCAGATCAGAAGCTCTTAAAGACAAAATCTTTATCTTGTTTTTATTTGCCTTCCCTTCAGTCCTTAGCACAATATCTTTAAGAAGCATATGATTTAAAGTAGTTGGATACAATTATGAGTAAAAGGGAAAGCACAATGAAATCTGAAATGTTAATAAAGATATATTTCTAAAGAAGAGAGGAAAAATGAAAGAAACTTAAGACAGTGAATAATAAACTGAATAAAATCATTTTGAATGGGTGTTATTAAAAGAGTTAAAAGAATATTAACAGGTATATCAGATGATAAAATTAAATAAAAAGAGTAGAAAATGTGCGCTATTTGGTGGACTTAAGAGAAATCTGGACCCATTTCAAGACTAGAGGTGAATGGATGTCCATTATACTTCAATAAAGAAAAGGTTTCTGGTTGGTTGACCAATCAGAAGCTTTTCTCTCTGAGATCATGTGAAGATATACTATGCTGAAATATATAAGGACTGTATACTAATATGACCAGTATCATTACACTCAAAGAGTAGTTGAGGAAATAAACGTATATGCCAGAAGGAGAAAGCCATATTAGGTATCCATGTAGGTAATATATGTGTGGCTGATAGACATACCAATCTTAAAATGATTCACTTTATATTTCAGGAAAAAGAATAATTATCACCAAAAGATGGTGATTTGCAGGTTCAGTTTAGGCACACTTTCTGCAGATGCCATTATACTTGATAAGGAAGAACTCTATGATTTGGAAAATATGGCAGATATGCTATAAGAGCCAAAGCAAGATTGGCCAAAACAAAATACAAAACCATATAAATGGGAGATAAGGAGAGCTAATATAATACTGATAATGGGGAAGAGATGAATGACCCCACGAGAAATGGTATAGATATGGAAAGAAAGACAATGTAGCTAAAATGCAGCCTGAAAATAAGAGAAAAGTAGAAACAAAGCAAACCTGAGGGAAATTTTTAAGTTAATACTAGGAGACAAGGCAAGATTGATCAGGCAGGTTTTGTTCTAGTTTTTCCCTTTGCTAATAAGATACGGCTTCTACATATTTTGAAGACAAGTCAGAGGGTGTTTTACTCACGAAGAGAAAATTTTTTTGAAATATGAAAGCCAATCTATGAAAGAAAATGGTGAAAAAGATCATTAAAAAAATAGGGAATAAAACCCGGCAGTCAACAAAACGACACTGTAAAAGAAATACTGATAGGTTGTAGAGAATGGCAAGAGTACACCATTGTCTTATTTGAAAAACTTCTGGTTAAAAACTAAATAAAGTTTTGAGACTGGAGGCTTCACTGCATAAGCAAAGATGTGGGTGTGAATGGGCATGTAAACAGAGGATCTGAAGGTGCTGGAGCAACAACAAAGTTAGATTCCCTTTGGGAAAAAAGAAGGAAGGGAAGAAAAAATAATGAGGTTGTTGGTAAAGGAGTCTTAAGATAGAGAAATTAGGGAAGCTTCTAAATCCATGAGAATGTCAGAGAAATCATTGACTAAATAAGCAAAAATACATTCTGGGGAAAAAAAGATGAAACAAAAATAAAAAGCAATGAAAATTTGAAACTATGGAGTTTTCTGATTTTTTTTGAATAATGGCAAATAACTGCATATGAAATATATATGTATATGTATATTAGTTTGTACTTTGTCAAATGAAAGAAAGTAGCTAAAGCTCTTGGAAAAATATGAATTGCTTTACAAAAGCAAGAAATTATTAGGAAAGATAGCAAATGTATGCTTTTTGTGTTCAAAGCACTGTTTCATAAGATTCTTCCACTTCCTAACCATCATCCTACAAAGCATATGTGCTCACATTAGTAGATCCATGTTGCAATGCAGTATTACTTAAGGACCCTAATCCTGGATCCAGGGTTCAAATCCCAGTTTCACCACTCACTGGTTGTGTGACATTAGGTGAGCTATTCAATATCTCCATTATTCAGCTTCCTCATTTGTAAAATGTGCATAATAATAGTATCCACATATTTCGTAGGGTTGATAATAAAGTACCTATCTACTTCATAGAACTATTGTGGGAATTGAATGTGTTAAAATATGTTCAGTGATTAGAACAATACCTGATACATATCAAGTGCTGTATGTGTTTGCTAATATTATTTACACATGTTTTCTCCAACATGTAGCTCTGTGAAAGAAGTGATTAGCCATATTCTGATTAATCAAATCAGAAATAACAGCCGCCAAGAATATACTATTGGAAAATAAATGTAACTTGCAGAAGACAACAAGAAAAAAGATAATACATTGATTTTATCAGGAAAAAAGAAAGAGCAAATAAAATTCTATTCATGAGATAATTAATTTTCAAAAGTAGATTTATATTTTTCCATTATTCAAACAGAAGTAATAAAATTGAAATGTAGACATTCAGAGTTGTATCATCTAAAAAACAGATACCTTGACTTTATTTTTTCTTGTGCTTTCTGTGTGTATGTGTGTGTGTGTGAATATTTTAACACAGTTGTATATCATAGTAGGTATGCAATAATTATTTATCATTATTAAGAACTTCTTGTTAAATATCTATTAACCTTTATAGGGAGCAAGGCCTGTCAAAGTAATCTAATTTTGTCTTCTGACAGAGTTTAAGGATGGGAAGAATAAAGAGATGTTCTCAAATCTATTTGATTTCCTTAAGGAAGGGACCAGCTTCTGAGAGAATGGGATCCAAACTCTAAACAAAATAGTTTGCTGGACAGGATTAAAACCAGAAAGGCCAAAGTTCAGCAAGAGTACCATCAAGAGAGCACAAACATAGAAGGATATGGAGACTTTTTCATACATTCACTTTTTTCTAATGGTGAAGGTGGTCAAAATAGAAAATATTTTAATATATTAATCTTTTAATTTTAAAAGCATGAATAATAAAGCAAAAAGTATAACATAGAAGAATTTAGCTATTTCATGCATACTTATTTGTATATGAATATGTATATATGCATAAAATTTACATAAATATATACATATATTCCTGTCAGTATATCTGTGTAGATACTATTCTTTAATTGAGTTTGAGACAACTAAGATATGTGATAATTGAATATTAATCTATAGACACCAGCATGGAAAAAAATTTTCTAGACAATGTATAGCAAATCTTGCTTTTTCCTTCGTGACTATCAGAGACACTTGTAGAAATTGTGATTTGCAGTTTTTGTTTTTTGAAATCTTTGCCCTCAACAATTCTTTACAATCATATTGCCAAATTATGTTTTCTTCCCAGATCAAGACTTTAATAAACACTTAGTTTTAGAGTCAAAACTAATTATTCATATGCATAGTTTTAAACAAATATTTTGATCACAAGATCACATTTCCTTCTTTCCTTCCCTTCTTTCTTTGTTTACGCTCTTATTTATCATTTTGCACTAACCTTGAATGTAATAAGGTAGACAAAGCCTTCAAAGAGACCTAGAATTTATTTCTACTCCAGCAAAAAAGCTAGTCACTAAATCATTGACAAAAGACAATGGTGTCTGAGGCTCCAAATCAGTTCCATAACCTTCTGACTTGAGCCCTTAAGGCAATCAAAGAACCTCATGGTACATTGAGCACTGTAAGCAACTACAAAGCTGGTCCTGAATCTATTCAGAGGACAAGACAAGGGCCTTGACGCTCTTGCTGGAAACAAATCCTGTATTTCATCCTCTGAAACCCTTGTGGAGCAGCTGCCAAGTTTGACTGCAGATATGAGACTGATGGCCCAAATACACAGAAACACAGGAAAAAAAACAAAGGCAACCATGCCCATGGGTACCAGGAAGAGACCTGAGTACTCAAAGTACAAGTGCACCTGAGTCTCTTTAGTAGGTATGTTATTGGGTAGAAAGAAGGAAAGTGGTATTTGAATACACCAAATAACAGGCATGTAACAAGATACAAAGCAGTATGATTTCTCTCTAGTGGTCAAGAATCTGGACATAATACATTCAGGGCTGTTAAGCTGCACCACAGTGCTGTTGATTCTGAATTCTTTTATCTTGTTGCTTCTTTGTGTACCTCTTCCATATAATTACTCCATGGTCCAACATGGATGCTGATATTATGTTGGCATTCTACTTAGCATGAAGCAGGATGAAGAAGGTACTACCTCTCCCCGCATTATGGATTCACCTCTTCTGCTTATAGCCCACTGCCTTCAGCATGGTCATGTGGCCACACATAACTACGTCAATAACTGGGATATGTAATTTTTATTTTTGGCAACCATGCACCTACCAGAAAGAAGAGAGAAGAGAGATTGGGGGGTTAATTAACAGTCTACATTCTGCTAGCTAACCAACAACTTTGGTCATGTAATGTCATCTCCATACCTCTGTAGCCAGGAGAGCACCTGGTGCATAGCGTATGCACTTAAAAGGTTTTTGGATGAATTCATGAGTTTCTTTGTGCACCAATGTAAATTGAGCTTCTTTGTACCCCAATGCCCTTGTCTTTGAGACAACTGCCTTGCATTACTCTGTGAATTTGGAGGAGTTTGCTGGGAAGCACCTGGAAGATGGGTGCACCCTGTCTGACTACAACATCCAGAAAAAGTCCACTCTGCACTTGGTCCTGCACTTGACCGGAGGTGTCTAAATCCTACTCCTTTTAAGCTTTCAAGAAATTTCATTCCACTTTTCTTTCAATACAGTTGTTGCATTCAAAGGGGGGAGGCAGTTATGGAGAAAAGATATTAAAATATAAAGCATCACACATAAGGAAAATATCAGTATTGCAGTATCTAGAAGGAACTTTAGCTCTGAGGAAAACCAACCCTATGATTAAATAGCTAAGAAAGCTGAGTCTGGGAGAAGTATTAGAGTCCAAGGCCACTAAACCATACTAGCAGAAGTAACAGAGCTCGAAGGCATGTCTCCAGACTTAGACTCTATATTAGTCTCCTAGGCCTGCCATAGCAAATTACCACGAACTTGGTGGCTTAAAACAAGAGAAATCTATTACTCTCATACTTCTGGAGGACAGAAATATGAAATCAAAGTGTCACCAGGGCCACATTCCCTCTAAAGAAGTTCCATTCCTCACCTCTTCCGGCTTTGGCCAGCCCCAGGCATTCCTTGGCTTGTGACTGTATCACATCAATCTCTGTCTCTGCCTGAACATGGCCTTCTCCGCTTTCACTTGTGAATCTCCTCTGAGGGGATTAGGACCTACCCGGATAATCCCTATGATCGCATCTTAAGAACCTTAATTTAATGATATCTGCAAATACTCTTTATCCAAATAAGATCACGTTTCCTGGTTCCAGGAATTAGGACATGGACATATCTTTTTGGGGACCATCATTAAATCCAAATACCAACTATTTTTCTACCACATTGTACAGTTCCTTAGGTTTTGTTATTTTGTTATTATTATTTCAACTTACCTTCTTATAATCTATTTTAAAATCCATTTACATTTTTATTAAAGTTAAAATATATATCATAAGGTAATAGATCTTTCCATATGAATGAAAAAATACAAAACTAAAAATGTCAACACTATGTGTGGTGATATTAGTGTAAAGAGTGATGAAAGCTTCTCTGTCCTTATCTTATTCCCTTCATTAGCTAACATGGTGCCTCTTGTTCCACATAATTCCTCTTCTTTGTTAAAGCTTTGCAAGCCCTGTTGGGACAAGTAGCATATTAAACCATTATCAATCATTAACAACTTATTCTAAATATGCTTAGAAGACAGTTTCTCCTGGGTCTGAGAGAATGCAGGGAGGGTTAGGGGTGGAGAGGAAGAAAGTGGAGGTAAAGAACATTATTAAAAGGAGAAGACAGCCATGAAAGAAGAGTGGTGGAAATAGATTTTTCCAAATTCACAGTTTTGCTTAGACTGGGCTCTTTCTACAGCCACATTTAAGGCTTTGTATATCACATGGCT